>QXTE01000283.1:301124-385163 GCA_003942145.1 Platysternon megacephalum | reverse complement strand
CTGTATAAAGCTTATACAGGGTAAAACGGATTTATCTGGGTTTAGACCCCATTGGGAATTGGGCATCTGAGTGTTAAAGGCAAGCAGACTTCTGTGAGCTGTTCTCAGGTAACCCTGCAGCTTTGGGACAGGTGGTTCAGACTCTGGTCTGTGTCTGGAGCAGATAGGTGTGTCTGGCTATCAGCAAGGCCATTGTGCTGGAACCACCAGTAGCTGGCAGGGGAGAATAGAAACAGAGGTGGTCTTTGCACATCAGCTGGCAGCTCCCAAGGGGGTTTCTGTGAACCAACCCGTCACAAATACTCACCAGCAACCACACACCACACAACAAAAACACTAACCCAGGAACCTATCCCTGTAATAAACCCCGTTGCCTACTCTGTCCCCATATCTATTCAGGGGATACCATCATAGGACCTAATCACATCAGCCACACTATCACAGGCTCGTTCACCTGCACATCTACCAATGTGATATATGCCATCATGTGTCAGCAATGCCCCTCTGCCACGTACATTGGCCAAACCGGACAGTCTCTACATAAAAGAATAAATGGACACAAATCAGACGTCAAGAATTATAACATTCAAAAACCAGTTGGAGAACACTTCAACCTCCCTGGCCACTCGATTACAGACCTAAAAGTCGCAATATTACAACAAAAAAACTTCAAAAACAGACTCCAACGAGAGACTGCTGAATTGGAATTAATTTGCAAATTGGATACCATCAAATTAGGTTTGAATAAAGACTGGGAGTGGATGGGCCATTACACAAGGTAAAACTATTTCTCCATGCTTATCTTTCCCCCCCCACCCCCCTACAGTTCCTTAAATCTCCTTATCAAGTGCTGGAAATGGGCCATTTTCATTACCACCACAAAGACTTATTTTTCTCTCCTGCTGACAACTGATCACTCTCCTTATAATGTGTATGGTAAGATCCATTGTTTCACGTGTGTGTGTGTGTATATATCTCTTCCTTCTGTATTTTCCACTACATGCATCTGATGAAGTGAGCTGTAGCCCACGAAAGCTTATGCTACAATAAATTTGTTAGTCTCTAAGGTGCCACAAGTACTCCTATTCCTTTTTGTGTGCAATGTGTTTGTGCTATTAACTCTTTGTTCAGTGAACAGTTGTATGATACTGTCTCCTGGTAACTGACCAGAAGCTGTTTCTAACACTTACATTCAGGGTCATGAACACAATCCCTCTGCAATACCTGTACAAGTCTTTCCAAAAAGTTATGAGAGAACAGAACCGCTGGTCAGTGATTCAGCAAAGAGTAGAATTGAGGTGCAGGAAAGGGGAGTGTAATAGTGGTAGTAATTCACACTCATTGCCTGTTACAGGAGCACTGCTGAAGTAACTTGTACACTCAACTGCACATTAGTGGAACACCAGTGTTTGTACTATGTCACCTATTTGTGACACCAATCCCTCTCTCACCCAGCTGAAGTAACTGTTTGTGTTAGCTTGTAACTTGCCAAATATCTACAGACCGTTACATGGGGAGAGGATTCGTTTCATGTGAGGATGAAGAGAAGTCGGTAGGATGATCGACCTCTCTGGATTGAGTCAAGAATGGACAGGCAAAGCACTTCAGCTACTCTTGGAGGGATTCTTGGGGGTCGAGTGTATCACCGAGAGGATTTTGTAAGGGAAAGTTAATAGAGCCCGGTTTTGATTGAATTTACACATGTAAATCTGGAGTCAATATTGTTGAATTAAGAATCTGGCCCTAAATATTAATGCCATGTTCTGGAAAGAGGCAGTGGTATAATTGGGACTCTGGGGAGTGGGGAAAATAAATAGTATTGTTAATGGTGCAATGAAACACATTTATAAATAGCTTCTGTGACGGGTTGGTTCACAGAAACCCCCTTGGGAGCTGCCAGCTGATGTGCAAAGGTTACCTCTGGTTCTATTCTCCCCTGCCAGCTACTGGTGGTTCCAGCACTCAAAGTCTTGCTGACAGCCAGACACGCCTATCTGCTCCAGACACAGACCAGAGTCTGAACCACCTGTCCCAAAGCTGCAGGGTTTACCTGAGAACAGCTCACAGAAGTCTGCTTGCCTTTAACACTCAGATGCCCAATTCCCAATGGGGTCTAAACCCAGATAAATCCGTTTTACCCTGTATAAGCTTTATACAGAGTAAACTCATAAATTGTTCGCCCTCTATAACACTGATAGAGAGATATGCACAGCTGTTTGCTCCCCCAGGTATTAATACATACTCTGAGTTAATTAATAAGTAGAAAGTGATTTTATTAAATACAGATAGTAGGATTTAAGTGATTTCAAGTAGTAACAGACAGAACAAAAGAAGTTACCAAGCAAAATAAAATAAAATACGCAAATCTATGTCTAATTGCACTAAATACAGATAAGATCCTCACCAGTTCCAAAATGTTCCCTTTTACAGGCTAATCTTCTTTTAGCCTGGGTCCAGCAATCACTCACACCCCCTGTAGTTTTCAGTTTCCTTCAAGTGTCCTGTGGGGGTGGAGAGGCTCCTTCTTTAGCCAGCTGAAGACAAAATGGAGGGGTCTCCCACAGGTTTAAATAGACTGTCTCTTGTGGGTGGAGACCCCCTCCTCTCCCTCTGTAGAATCCAGTCACAGAATGGAGATTCGGAATCACATGGGCAGGTCACATGCCCATGCATGACTCAGGACTGCAGGTAGCAGCCATTACCCACATGCTGCCTTGAACGTCCTCAGGTAGACTTCTAATGTGGATTGGAATCTTCCAAGCTCTTTTGTCTGTTAAGTGCCCCCTGACTGAACACCTAATTTGCACATTCCTTTCCCAAGAAGTCATCAAATGTTCTAACTGAGGCCCCTTAGAAATCAAGCAATCATACAGCCAATGTTCATAACTTTGAACACACAAATGGTGCCTGCATACAACTAGGGTGAACATAACCAGTAGATTACAACCTTTACATAGATGTGTTACATGGCCTATGTAGCAAAACCCTATTCCAGTTATATTATACATACATTTATGAGCCCCTTTATGGGGTACACTGTCACAGCTTCAATGCAGGACATGGTTGTTTTCAGCATGCATTTGCCGTGTGTTTACCACATTTCAAGATACAATGGACCACACTCAGAAGTGGAGGGCCAGAAAGGGTGTCTGGGTGAAGGTCATAATTTTAAAATTACACAATTGTCAAACTGGCTGCGGAACTCACAGCTACAAGATATTGATGGGGCCAAGATCTTAGCCGGGGATTGGATGTTTCTATGGGTAACCAAAAAATTCAATTACAATAGTAAGGATTTTTTTTTAAAGAAGTCTTGCTAGGGCTATACACCTTCCTCATTTACACCACAAAATATGTCTAACTAGTGGGTGTCTCGGGGAAACTTTCCCTAGGAGCAGGTTCTCTCAACTGCCTATTGCAGGGCTTCTTCCACCTTCCCCTAAAGCATCTAGAATTGGCCACTGGATACTGGGCCACTGAACTACAGGTCTGATCCAGTATGGCAATGCCTATCATCCTATCATTGGTGTAAATCCAAGAGTATGTTTTTGCTGATCTACCTTGAGCTCCTGGGCATCTCTAGACTTGCATTGAGAGCAGAGAGATTTTTCATTAAATATAATCTAATCTCCTGTTCTTTTTTCCTTTTAGGAAGGAAAGCTGAAAACTCTTCAGATCTTCACAGTACATTATGTCAGCTGTCAATGACACCAAATTTCAATTTGCAGTGTTCCTTCTGACTGGGCTACCTGGGCAGGAAGACATGCATCTCTGGATGTCTATCCCCTTCTGCTTCATGTATGTTATTTCGATAGTAGGAAATTCGGTCATTTTATTCATTATAAAAACCAACCCAAGCCTCCATGAGCCCATGTACATTTTTCTTTCCATGTTGGCCGTCACAGAGCTTGGTATATCAATAGCCACCATGCCAACAATACTGGGCATTTACTTGTTTAACTCTAGGGAGATCAGCCTCGATGCCTGTTTTGCCCAGCTGTTCTTCATCCACTCGCTTCAATGCATTGAATCTGCCGTGCTCTTGTTGATGGCCTTTGACCGCTTCATTGCGATTTGTAACCCACTGAGATATGCTTCCATCTTAACCCTGCCGAGAATACCCAAAATGGGACTGGTGTTTGTCCTAAGAGGGGTGGCTGTAGTATTCCCACTCCCCTTGTTCCTGAAACGGTTCCAATACTGTCGAGCCAATGTCCTCTCCCATTCCTACTGCCTGTTCCAGGAGGTCATGAAGATGGCTTGTTCGGATATCAGTGTCAACAGCATCTATGGCTTGTTTGCTAAACTCCTAACGATGGGGTTGGACTCGCTGCTCATCATCCTCTCTTACATAATGATCCTCAAAACAGTGCTGAGTATCGCGTCCTCCAAGGAGTGCCTCAGGGCCTTGAACACCTGTATCTCCCACCTCTGCGCCGTCCTGCTCTTCTACACACCAGAGCTTGGTCTGTCTGTGATACACAGATTCGGGAAGGGCTCTTCTCCCTTACTTCAGATTCTCCTGGGATACATTTCCCTGCTGGTCCCACCGCTGATTAATCCAATTGTGTACAGCTTGAAAAGCAAACCCCTTCGTGTGAGGATAATCAGGGTGTTCATCAAGTGAAGGATCACTTCATCACCCAGCTCCAGAGCTGGTAACATGGGAGATGAAATCAAGAAGCTGACCAAATGCTTCACTAATGCTTCTTAGAATCAAACACATTGAGATACAAGTACCTAGCTAATATTCATAACTTCTAATACAAAATGATACACACATACAGATAGCATAATTATAACCAGCAAATTACAACCATTTCATAGACACCTTATTTGACCTCCGTTGTACAAGATTTGGTGCCGCCTTGGTTGCAACAATGATCTATACAGTCCCAGTTCGTGTCAATAATGTCACACCTCTGGCAAACTGTGTAAAATTCTGGTCACTCATATTCCGGAAAGAAGAATTCAGACTGGAACAGGTTCAGAGAAGGGCTCCTAGGATGGTCAGCACAATAGACATCCTGTCTTACAAGGAAACTTGAAGAGCTTGGCTGGTTTAGCCTAACACAGTGCAGACTGAGTGGGGATCAGAGTGCTCTATAAATATATTGTGGAGGTAAATACTGGGGAGAGAGATGAGCTCCTGAAGCTAAAGGATAGTGCTGGCACAAGAACAAATGGGGACAAACTGACTAGGAGCAAACAGAGGCTGGGAAGGAGAAGGAAGTTTCTGACCATCAGAGGAGGGAGGCTCTGGAACAGCCACCCAAAAGGAGCAGTGAGGGGCAAACAACCCAGCTGGTTTGAAAATGACAGGTTTATGCACTGGACCATATGCCAGGAGGTCCCTTCCAGGTCTATGTCCCTAAGGGTCACAATAGCTCATTTGGCATCACACTGGAAGCTCATGTGGAGTTGCTTGTCCACTGTGACCCTGCTCTGTGCCCTGGCTGATGGATTTGTCCCTCGATAGATTCAGGAGAAAGCACAACTCAGCGTTATTGTCTGGAAAAGGAATTGTTCTTGGGTTCCTGTTTGGGGATGTCACAGGAGTTAATTCTCTTAGTTTATGGTAATCTCAGCATGTTGAGCTGCCAGCTGCTCCCTTCCCAGCCACTAGCTCCAGGGAGGAGAGGTTCACTGATTAAAATATTAGCCTGGGATTCAGAAGCACTATACTCAGTTCCAAGCTCTTCCACAGAATTCTTCTGTGACCTTGGGCAACTCACTTAGTCCCTGTGTGCCGCTGCCACATGTGTTTTAATACGGTGCATTGTAAATGTTTACATCTAGGAACAAGGGATGCAGGCCATCCTTGCTGGATGGGGGACCCAATCCTGGGAGGCAGTGATTCTGAAAAAGACTTGGGGGTCATAATCAGTTGAATATGAGCTCCCAGTGTGATGTTTCATCTGAAAAAGCTAGCGCAATCTGGGATGTACCACCAGGGGCATCTCGAGTAGGAGCAGAGAGGTTATTCTGTATTTGGCACTGCTGGGATCCTGTATCCACTTCTGGTGTCTACAGTTGAAGAAGTATGTTGATAAATTGATAAATTGGAGTGGGATCAGAGAAGAAACATGAGAATGATTAAAGGATTAGAAAACCTGCCTTATAGACAAGGACTCAAGAAGCTTAATGAAGAGAAGGTGAAGGGGTGACTTGATCACAGTCTGTAAGTACCTGCATGAGGAACAAACGTTTAACAATGGGCCCTTCAATCTAGCAGAGAAAGTTATAACAGGATCCAATGGCTGGAAGCTGAAGGTAGACAAATTCAGACTGGAACTAAGGTGTAATTTTTTAACAGTGAGTGTAATTAACCATTGCTACAATTTACCAAGCACCGTGGTAAATTCTTCCGCACTGAAAATTGTTAAATCAAGGTTGTTCTAACAGCTCTGCTTTAGGATTTATTGTGGGGCAGGTCTCTGGCCTGTGCTCTACAGGCGGTCAGACTAGGTGATCACAATGGTGCCTTCTGGTCTTGGGATCTGCTGTAGCCCAGTGGGCCAGTTTACCTCTATTATATTCACTGCTTTGCATTATATTCCGCTTCATTATAATCAGCAGTAATGCAAGGAACTTACAGGCTTCTATCATGTAAGACATTGCCTTCAACAGTTAGCATGAGGCTTGAGACCTACGAACTTTGGCATATATAAACTTAGGTAACCCATAAGTTGTGGGGAACTGGAAGTGGAGTGTAGGGGGTAATTTTGTCCATAACGTCATCAGCCAACCATAGAACATGAACCGACACCAGCTTCTGGAAGGTTTTGGGACAGAACATCCAATTGCACGAGTGCCATGGCAACGAAATGACATATATGTTAATGGGGTGAAATCATAAATACACTAACCTATAGAAGAAGGACACCTTAACGTTGGTAAAGGGAGGAAATACAAATAAGGAAGAGGGGAGAAACCCCTACTGAATATGCATTAGACATGGTAACGTCAGCGTAACATATTATAAAAGTGGCATCCTAGGGCAGTAGGAGAGAGTGATATAGCCTTGGGGCCGGACCGGAAGTTGATGGCTAACATTTCAGGTTGTTCTGCAAGGGATGGTGTGAGGATGGATGTTCAGATGTACTTTCTGTGTTATCTCTGTCCATCTTACTGAGTTACAGTGCGCGTGACTTTGCTAAATGTATTCATAGATTATTTATTGATGTAAGCAGAGTCAGGATGAGCTCTACCCTGACATCTGGTGGTGAATTATGGGGAGTGTGGAAAAGAACTTCAGGGGCTGATCTCATTTGCATAGGCACACCCACCCCGCCTAGCGTGAGCCCCAGCAGCCCAAAATGGTCACTTTGGCGGCTGTGGGATCCCCAGTTTCTCTGGTATTGGGGCAGGAGGAATAAAGTGTTGTTACCCTGAGTTACCATGGTTATGTGAATCAAGGACAATGACACTGTTTTATGACAGAGGGTCTCACCATCCCTAAGTGACACTCACTAGACAAGGGACATGGGTTCCAAAACCCAGTGAAGTGAGAGAGGTTGGAGGCAGGTATTTGTACCTGGTGGTGTGGGGCCCTTTGGTGAGCCCGATACACCAATTGCCGCGCCTCCTCTCTCCAGTGTTGAAGGTCAGAACTAACCTTGCTTCCATTAGGAGTCTAATTACAGGCTGCTGAGCTGAAATCACCCGCACTGGGGCTCCCCTACTACAAGCTGAAATCACTAAAGAGCTAAAGTTACTAAGATCACTGAGTGCTGTGTTAACTAGTGGGGGAGCTGAAGCTATCGTGCTAAGCGGCGAGCGGAGCAGTTTGCAGGACGGCTGGCAGAGCGGAGCAGTTGGTGGGATGGTTGGAGCGGCCCACGGGGTGGCGAGCTGAGCCATTTTACAGGAACGGCTGGAGCAGCTCACAGGACAGCGAGCGGAGCGGAGCTGACCCGTTTTGTAGGCACAGCTGGAGCAGCTCACGGGTCGGCGAGCGGAGCAGTTTGCGGGGACGGCTGGAGGAGTGGAGCGGAGCGGCTGGTAGAGCGGAGCAGTTCGTGGGACGGCAGGAGCGGCTCACGGGACGGCTGGTGGAGGTGGAGCGGCTCGTGGTGAAGGCTGCAGCGGAACCCCACGGAGAGGGAGGCAGGCAGTTGGCCTTGGACCACGTAAGGTGTCCCTTAACACCCTGCGTGCCCCTTTCTTTCCCCCCCCCATTTCCACTTAGGCTGGGGGGGGGGTGTAACACCCTGCAGATAAACCTTTGAACTCTGGGGCTGCGCTGACCAGGGAAAGAGACTTTTGGGGTGTTGGACTTTGGGTGATTCTTGGGTTGCTGGACTCAAGAGACTCTTGGGTTGTTTGACTTTGGGGACTTTGGGTGATTCTTGGGTTGCTGGACTCAAGAGACTCTTGGGGCGTTGGACTTTGGGGACTTTGGGTGATTCTTGGGTTGCTGGACTCAAGAGACTCTTGGGGCGTTGGACTTTGGGGACTTTGGGTGATTCTTGGGTTGCTGGACTCAAGAGACTCTTGGGGCGTTGGACTTTGGGGACTTTGGGTGATTCTTGGGTTGCTGGACTCAAGAGACTCTTGGGGCGTTGGACTTTGGGGACTTTGGGTGATTCTTGGGTTGCTGGACTCAAGAGACTCTTGGGGCGTTGGACTTTGGGGACTTTGGGTGATTCTTGGGTTGCTGGACTCAAGAGACTCTTGGGGCGTTGGACTTTGGGGACTTTGGGTGATTCTTGGGTTGCTGGACTCAAGAGACTCTTGGGGCGTTGGACTTTGGGGACTTTGGGTGCTTCTTGGGTTGCTGGACTCAAGAGACTCTTGGGGCGTTGGACTTTGGGGACTTTGGGTGCTTCTTGGGTTGCTGGACTCAAGAGACTCTTGGGGCGTTGGACTTTGGGGACTTTGGGTGCTTCTTGGGTTGCTGGATTCAAGAACCAAAGGGAAAGGACACGGCTCAATTTGCTGGGGTGGGTCTTTGCTCATGGTTTGGTCTATGAACTCTAGTTGTGGTGTTTTCCCAATTTAATGCTGATGTCGTTTACCTCATGTTATTAAACATTTGCTGCTACACCGAGACTCTGTGCTTCCGAGAGGGGAAGTATCGCCCCTTCGAGGCGCCCAGGGGTTGTGTGTAAGATTTTCCCAGGTCACTGGGTGGGGGCTCGAGCTGGTTTTGCGTTACGTTTTTGGGAGGGGACCCCTATGCACTGGACCCGGCCTTTGCTGCCATCAGCTCGGCCTGGCAGAAGGGTTACATTTATAAATATAAAAGAGTTCCTTTAGTGTGAGTGTTGCACCTGTGCATGTCACAGTCCCCAGCTGTATAATAATTTTAATAATACTGGGCCTGATCTTGGGTCAAGAACCTGTCAACCCTCAAAGTAATAACTAGGATTTTTAATTCATCATCTATAGATCGGGCTACACTGTCCAGTGGTGTTAATAGCACTGCTGGGGTGTTGTTCTGCTAAATAGGTTAGAGATTGAGAGGCACTCAGACACTACAATAGTTGAGGTCATAGCTAAGTGCCTTAGAGAGAGTTCAGGTCTCAGATTTGGGGCACTGGGTGGAGAACCTGAACTCTTCCCAACACCCCTTGGGGATGTGGTAGAAATTTCTGTCCGTTCCAGCCGAGGAATAAGGAGAGACGGACACAGCTAGTCAAGCAAGGCGCCCCGGGAGGGGCGATCCGTTTATTTCAATTGCAATTGGGTTCGAGCTCATAAGTCAGCAAGAACCCCGAAAACACTTATACCAAAGGACTATGATAATCTATCACTCTATGATTGGCCAAAATTTGCTATCATTACCATACATAATTAGCAAGTTACATATATCTGCCCCTCTGGTGAGCCCTTATTGTTCATTTACGTGCCCCCTCCCCCTTGTTATTTTGCAAACTAAGTAGTTAGTTATCTACAGGATACAGGCACAGGGAGTTCCACTGGTTATAGGTTTGGAGTTTGGCTACATTTCCTCTCGAAGGAACTTCCTGAGTTAAGACAACCTATAGCTGACCCCGTGTGTACGTGACAAATTTGCCCCCTGGCAGTTAAGTAGAATAATTCTATATCAGGGCTATGAGGCCTGTCATGAGCACAGCCCCCTTTGACGCGGGAGTTCTGGGCCCCTCCTGCAGCTCGGCAGTAAGAGGGGGAATCAGGACGTGCTTTCAGAGAGCGAAGGATCTGGAGAGTGTTGCCTGGCCGAACAGATCCCTGCTGGGCTGCCCCTCGCTCTGATCCTGACCCTCACCCGCTCCATGAGCACTGAGAACCGCTCTAGCACTGGAGATAAACCTCACACCCTGCATCCACATTTCCATCATCACCAACTTTGGGGGTCGCTGGATGTGGGGGAGGGGGTTGTTTGGGTCCAATAGGGAGTTAGCAGCAGGCACTTGGAGCTGGGCTTGGGTCACGCCCCTTTCTATTAAGAATGGGCATGGCCTTGCTTAGCCGGCGTGTGCATGTCTCATGCCTGAATGTAAGGGGTCCCCTTACTGACATTCAGTGGGGGTGTTTTGCTTGGCTAGCTCCCAGCACTAAAAGAAAGGGGAAGGGTCGATGAGAAATCAGGACCCTGAGACTGACAGTCCCCAAGAACAATGGGGAGAGGCCAATGCTCCAGGTCAGCCTGATTGACAGGGCGGGCAGGCTAATCAGGGAGTCAGGAGGCCAGGGGGGGCCCGTCCTCCAGTGTGAGCTGGAATTGCCTGGGTCAGACAGAGTGGGGCCGAGCGAAGGAGAGAGCAGGAGTTACAGTCACAGAGCCAGAGATGCAGCCCAGGGAGAGCAGATCCTGTGCTGGGAGCAGAGCTGCAGCCACAGAGCCCGGTGTGGTGAGCAAGTGGGGCCAGCCAAGGGGGGACCCTGGGCAAAGGGTCCGGCACAGAAAGACACCCCCAGCCAAGGGTCCTTGCAGGCAAGGCTGGGAGGGGGATCTTAACCCGACGGGGGGCTGACGCTGGGAAGAAGGGTCCCACCACCCAAAGCCCGGAGGTGTGTGGCCACCACCAAAGCAAGTGTCCAACCCGCAGCATCCCTGCAGCACTGCCAGGGCCTGAGAAGAAGGCCGGGGACCTACAAGGAACAGACTGTGAACTGCCCTGATGTTCGAGAGACACTGTTTGTGATGTTCCCTGCCACAGAGCAGGGTGATGTGTTTCCTTCAACCTTTCCCATTTTTCCTTACTCTTTCTTTAATTAATTGTTGATTAAATAACTTGCATTTGCTGTAAATTGTATGTAATGATCAGTGGGTCAGGGAAGTGCCCTGTGCAGAGAGGGTACCCCGGAGTGGGGACACCCTAACCTCTGCCCTAAGTGACCGCAGCAGGGTTGGGGGTCGAGCCCCCCAGGAATCCTGGGACCAGCCTTGTGGGGGTTACTGACTCTGCCAGACAGGAGAGTGGAAGGGGAGTCCTCAAGGGCAGGGAGGCCTCTGGGTAAAGAAAGTGGGAGCGAGGACTCAGATCCTTTCGCTCGCCCATTTCACCGGGGTAGTGCAGAAGCCAGGAAAGTTCCCCACAATAGCAGGACCATTCCCCGGCTTACTTGAACAAGAGGAGGAGACCCTCTGAGCTGTGCCTGAAGAATCTGTGAATCTGCGAGCCCGTCACTGTTATGTCCGGCTGTCTGTGGTGTAACCCTGTTCCTTACAACATGAGGCTCTGTAGCCCAGTGCAGAGGGAAACAGCGTCTCTGCCACTGGTCTGTGTGATCAGAAATGTCCACAACTAACCCTCAGTTCCTTCATTTGTGGGTGCTCCGCTTGAGATACAGCCAGCAGCACCCCCTCTTGGGATTTTATTGGGAGTCTTGCATGATTTCCCATCTTTCTTAAAGCTCCAACTTCTGGAATCAAGACACTGCACCGAGAATCTCAGCATTCTGTTTTCTCAAAAAGATTTTTTTTTTAAGAGAGTTGCAGAAAAGCTAGAAAATCCAAAGCAGCTGACCCCAACGACTTGGACACCAAAGGCAAATGAAAACAAACTCCACATTCATGTAATTTTAAATCTAATTATTTTTAACCAGTCTCATGGGTTTTGGGGGAGTGACGTATAATTGTTGAATGGGGCTTGGCAATACTGCGCACCTAGTTCAAAAGATCTGAAAAGCAACTAGCAAATGAAACAAAAACTAGCAGCAATTTTTTCAAAGTATATCAGAAGCAGTAAGACTGCCAAACAATCAGTGGGGCCACTGGTCTATTGAGGTAGTAAAGGAGCAATCAAGGAAGATGAGACTGTTGTGGAGAAGCCAAATCCATTCTTTGCATTGGTCTTCACAGCAGAGGATGTGAGGGAAATTCCCACACCTGACCCATTTTTTTAGGTGACAAATATGAGGAACTGTCCCACATTAAGTTTATCGATAGAGGACATTGTGATGCTGCACCATATATTAATCATAGTGGTATGATTATGAGATCATTATGATGCATCTGGGACAAGATATGTCTTGTGAGGTGTCATTGGAAAAGTTATGATTTGGTGACTATGATTATCCTATTTGTGTGCATGTATCATTTTGGTACCTAAAGTTATGTATATTGACTATGGATCTGTATTTCAAATGTGCTTACTCTGGGTAACACCGACAAATAGCCTTACAGGTACAACAAGGAAGAAGCTAGACAGTGCTGGTGGATCATCAGCAAAGACAATGGACCACAGAAGAGCTTAACCTTCCTGTGAACATTTCAGCCAGCCTCTCAGTAATTGCTGTGTGACTTGGCGCCTGCCCCACACTGGCCCTGAGCCAGTTAAAACCAGCCTAGGGATGTTGAGTGGCAAGCAGCCAAAGGAGGGGCTTCAGGGGAAACAGCCAATTAGGGCAGCAGCTGCAGACAATTCAGGTGGCAGCTGGACCAGCCAACCAGGGCCCGGCTGGCCCATATAATGATGTTCGTCCATCGTTATCGATGACGACCTCAACAACTCATTTTTTCGATGACCGGGCTCTATGCGTTCGAAGATGACTGATCAGTCCAATTCGGGCGTGGAACGTCCTGTCACACGTCGGGCAGCCATGTAATGGCACTGTCGATGATGTACGAGCAGCTCTGGACTTGCGCAGCTCACGTGTTTTTTCAGCCTCAGCAATACGCCTCGCCTCAGAGGTATGACTGACTGTGTGAATGAGGCTGTGCCATGCTGGACGGGTCAGTGCGAAGGTTTCCCATGTGGCGGTGTTGATCTCGAAGGACTTCAAAGAGGTCTTCACCGTGTCCTTGAACCGCTTCTTTTGTCCTCCAAGGGAGCACTTTCCCTGAGTGAGTTCTCCGTAGAAGAGCTGTTTAGGAATGCGTTCGTCTGACATTCTCACGACATGTCCGGCCCACCTGGTCTGGGCTCTCATCAGCAATGTGTGAACTGATGGCAGACTGGCTTCAGTAAGGACATCAGTATCGGGCACTTTATCCTGACATCTGATTTTTAGAAACTTTCGCAGACAGGAAATGTGGAAATGATTGAGCCTTCGTGCATGACTCCGATAGACAGTCCACGTCTCGCAGGCGTACAGCAGAGTTGGAAGCACCACTGCTTGGTCGACCTTCAGCTTCGTTAGTAGCTGGCCCATATAAAAGGAAGCTGAAGACCAGAGTGGGTTAGTCTGCTGCAGGGAGCCCTTGGGAGAAGACTGACTTTCTAGAGGGCTACAGAGAGACCAGCACCTGGGGAAGGGAACATGCTAGCAGGGAATGGGGGAGCTAGGGAGGGCTCCTGGTGGGCTGCCAGGACTAAGAGATTCAAGGCCCTGGGAAGAGGGCAAAAGAGCTGGAGCCAAAGGCAGGAGCAGAAGGAATTGAGGCTGCACGGAAGTGGCCCAGGGAATAGAGACAGTGAGCTGGAAGGAAAAGGCATCAAGAAAAGGACTGCCAAGCCACTGCGAGGAGTAGCTGGACTCTCTTTGGAGGAGTCCCCCGGAAGGGGGGGAAACCAGAGGGTGACACGGCTCGAGGGCTGTGCCACAAAGCAGATGCTGAGAGGAAGGAGCTGTAATGGTCTGTAGGCAGAGGCGAGGATGGGAGATCCACCACTACCTGAGGGCGTACCTGCTGGGACTGAGCTAATTCCTAAAATGCCCAACAGGAGGCACCAGTGTGGTGGGTGACCCCATGACAGACTGCTATGACTCAGCAGGGCATGCAAGGGCATGAGAGCAGACCACATGACACTGAACTCCATTTTGGTCCCTGTATTTTTCCAGAAACTGGGCTGGGAACTTGGCTTGAAACAAAGGGTTCCCACCATATGGAAAAACTATATAAGGTAGGGAGTGACATCCTCTCTTGACTTCACTCACCACACAAGAGAATTCCTGGAAACACCGGATGAACAAAGACTGAACTGGGAGAAGTTCTGGTCCTAGGCTAGAGGGATTTCTAGCCTGCATATAGAAACTTGGTGGACTGCTTGTATCATCAGTCAGGGTGAGAAATTGCTAATTCATACCCCATCTACCTAGTATGTTAGGTTTAGTTTGCATTTTTGTTTATTTGCTAGGTGATCTGCTTTGATCTGGTTGCTGTCCCTTATAATCACTTAAAATCCATTTTTTGTAGTTAATAAACTTGTATTGTGCTTTATCTTTACCAGCATGTTTTGAGTAATGTGTCTGGTGAAAATCTCAGCTCTGTGTACAAATGCTGTTGCATATCTTCCCCACATCAATGGACAAGTGACCTATATTAATGTCCTAGATTAATAATTATGCTGTGCAGATACCTGTGCAGTGAAAGATGGAATAAATCTGGCTTTATACTCCAGGAAGTGTGCAAGGCAGGGGAGCTGGTAAATTGGCTGTTGTCTCCTGCCTGTCTTTGAGTGGCTTCGGTAAAGCACTCAGGCACCATCATCTGCTGTCATACTCGGAGATAACAAGGCTTGAAGAGGCTGTCTGTGTTCACCAACAAAGCAGTGTAAGATTGGCAAGCCCAGCTGGAGGGCTAAGGGGCACAGCGGTTCGAACGACTCCCAGACTGCACCCCGGGGGTGACAACCTGTCACAACAGTCTGTGTTACTCAGCTTTCTGGATTCATCACCATGGAGTCCAGGGAGATTACTGATGAACCCAGGAAGCCGAGTAACACATACTGCCTCCTAAGACACCCTGGACCCTGCATGGTGTATAATAATAAGCAAAAACTTCCCTGGGCAAACCCCACAACCGGCAGTTAGTGGCCACAGCTCTGCCAGGGGAGGTTTAACCTGTCCTGGCCTATTATATCCACCACCTATTGTTCCCAGCATTCTGTTAGCTTTTTTGACTGCCTCTGCCCATTAAGCGGATGTTTTCAGAGAACGATACACGACTCTAAGATCTCTTTCTTGAGTGGTAATGGCTAATTTGGAACCATCATTTTGTAGGTATAGTTGGGAATATGTTTTCTAATGTGCTTTACTTTGTGTTTATCTACACTGAATTTCATTTGCCATTTTGTTGCCCAACCACCGAATTTTGTGAGATCCGTTTGAAACTCTTCGCAGTCTCCTTTGGACTTAAGTATATTGAATAATTTTGTCTTGTCTGCAAATTTTGCCACCTCACTGCTTACCCCTTTTCCAGATCATTTATTAATATGTGGAACAGCACTGGTTCCAGTATAGACCCCTGTGGGGCACCACGAGTTACCTCTCTCCATTTTGAAAACTGACCATTTATTCCTACCCTTTGTTTCCAGTCTTTTAAGTAGTTACTGACCCAGGAGAGAATCTTCCTTCTTATCCCATGACTACTTAATTTTCCTAAGAGCCTTTGGTGAGAGATCTTGTCAAAGGCTTTCTGAAAGTTCAAGTACACTGTATCCTCTGGATCACCCTTGCCAACATATTTTGTTGACCAGCTCATAGAATTCTCATAAATTGGTAAGGGATGATTTCCCATTGCAAAAGCAGTGTTGACTCTTCCCCAACAAATCATGACAGGTTTCAGAGTAGCATCCGTGTTAGGCTGTATCCGCAAAAAGAACAGGAGTACTTGTGGCACCTTAGAGACTAACACATTTATTTGAGCATAGGCTTTCGTGGGCTACAGCCCACTTCATCGGATGCATAGAATGGAACACACAGAAAGAAGATATTTATACATACAGAGAACATGAAAAGGTGGGAGTAGCCATACCACCTGTAAGAGGCCAATCAATTGAGATGAGCTATCATCAGCAGGAGAGAGAAAAAAACCTTTGAAGTGATAATCGAGATGACCCATAGAAGGTGTGAGGATATTTTAACATATTTTAACATGAGGAAATAGATTCAATTAGTGTAATGACCCAACTGTTGGAAAAACGCTGAAGAGATCTTTTACTCATGTCAACTATCAGCTTGAATGGCTCATTTGGCTCATAACTATAACGCTGTTATGTTCCCACATATCTCCAAGGTCTTTAGTGCGAGGGGTCAAAGGTTATATCTTGTTGTTCCCTTCACAATGATACATGTATCCGCAACAGATGTTTCTTGTGTACCCCCTCCCCTATTATGAAATATGTATTCTATGTACCCTATTATCCATAGGTCAGCCTAATGACGTAAAAGGGTGAAGGATAAGTTGTTTGTTACTGGTTATAAAAAGGGCCGGTTCGGCCATGTAAGGTGTGTCTCTCTTCTGGCATTAGCTGATGAGAGCACCCGCTCAGCTGACCGCTTAATAAAGGTATTGGTACCCGTCTTCTTGCCTCTCCGTGCCTCCTTGGTGTAATTAGGTAAGCTCCGGGGGGAAACGAGCCCTGTTTGGCTAACAAATTTGGCGACTCCGCCGGGACTTCTCTCCCTGTAGGGGGCGCTGACCGGCGGCCGAGGACGACTCTAGAGAGTGGCCACCTCGAGCGGTTTGCTCGGGCTCTGGGTCGCCGCAATCGGCCGGGACGGCTGCGCTCCCTCTATAGAGAACTCCACACGACACGGAGACAAGACGGTACCAGAAGGAGGGGAAGTCCAACCGCTGGACGCAGCCACTCCGGGCGGTAAGTGCGTTTACCTCCTGCGTTTTGAGGAATAACGCCCCCGAGGTGTGGGTTGGACGGTGGAAACCCCTTAGGCGGTCTGTGCACAGAAAGGTATATTAAGGTTAGATATTGTTACAGTACTATGAATGTCTTGTTATTATTAAGTGAATGAGCAATGTGGAGCAGCCACAGGGCCTGCTCCTATTCTCGATAGGGGTATTTTTGTTTTAATGATATGCTGGAAACCAACATTGTAATAACCGGGTCTAGGACTTAAACCGACTCTAGCCGCCCCAAGATTCCTGCGAGGGGAAACCCCGTGACCAGGACATCTTGATCGCAAGGGGGGTCGGTCGAACCCGTGACCAGGTTAAATTAAACACGTGTGTAATGGGGTCCGGACAAAGTATGTATGCCGGGACACCCTTAAGATGTATGTTGATGAATTGGAAGGCGTTTCGACGCCAGGCTGATTACGGAATTGTGTTATGTAAAGATGACCTAGTGAAATTCTGTACTATAGAATGGACAACATTTGGGGTAGCCTGGCCAAGTGGGGGAACACTTAAATTAGAAACTGTGCAGGCTGTACATAAAATTGTAACTCAGGATGGGCAATAGAGAAGTTGGAGAAAAAAGATGTGTACTTGATAACTAGAATTGAGCAATTAAGAGCATGGATCATGAACCAGGCAGCAACTCAAACCTACGCCCAGGGCAAGTTGCAAGCCTTGAGACAGGACTTCCAGACAGAAAAGGAAGCACTGGCTAAGCAAGTACCGGTCCTTCAGGGACTTGTCAATATTTAACCATTGTGCTCAGCATACGCTGTAACAGCAGTGTGGCAGTTTGTCACAAGAGAAAATTGAATAGTTAAACGCCAATGGACCATGCGTTTTTGTCCAGGTGGTAAGCCTCACAAGGGAGGACTCGGGTAGCCTTGTGAGTAAGAATGTTTAAGGGAAGAGACCAGGAAGGGTGGGGGCTAGTTGAGAAGCCCACCCTCCTAGCTAAATTGATAGTGGAACAAGCCGGTGCGCATGGAAGGGACGGTTCAGCGAGAAATGCAGGATCGGGCCCAAGCGGCGGGCAACAGAGAGATTGGAAAACAGGTTGGAAACTTTGAGAGCATAGTGGAAGGAAAGGAGTAAGTAATTATAAGCATGGGGATTTTAAATCCCCAGGACAATAATTGGAATGATAAAATCTGAGTTGATTGGGTGTTGTTTTGGGAGACAAGCAAGTGATTTAAGGCAATAGGGAAAGAAGTTAACTCTGTAGTTGCTAGAGGGAATCAAGCAGTAAAACTTGGTAGGAATGTCGGTAAGTAATCCAGGCAAGAGGTTATTTAAGTGGAATTATTCGACTATGAATAAGTTAGTCAAATTTGCTGAAGAACACTCCTGCTGTGTACAATCTGTGTTTTATAAGTTTGAGATGAATTGGTATTGTTTTAAAGTTGAAAAACCGAGAATACTTTTGCCAGACACAGGAAACTAGTGTTGTTTAATATGGTATTTAGCAGTTAATTCTTAAGGTGACTTAATGCTTTACAAGATTTAAAATGTTTTAAATAAAGACCAAAGGTTGTGGCTGCAGCAGGGTAGACAAAATAGCAGATAAAAGATCTGGAGAAGAGAGAGAAGGACAGTGCCCCTGGCTCTGTGTGGTCGAGCTGTCACTTTACTAGGGGTGCATGGAGATTTTGTAAGCACAAAAGAAACAGTTACACCTTGTATAGAAGTTGATGTGGCTAGTGTTGTGGAAATTGAATTATGGAGGAAATATGCATTTTCCCCAGAACATGTGCAGTATATATTGTAGCAGGGGTAAAGAAATGCAAACCTACCATGCTATTTAATTAAAATCATATTGGAACTCCAAAGGGAGCCACAATAGGTTGTGTTGTCTTTTTCAGATCGCTGTGTGTTTGAAAACAGGAGTTAAAAGTTAATTGTGTCCCTTTTAAGTAAGAGTCTTTAAGCTGTGGATAGCTTTGGATCCAGAAGCAAGCCAGAAAGCATCTGTGTTAATGCAAATTATCTAACTGATAAGGTAAAAGCCACTGAAACCTGGGCTGCCTATGAAACAAATACAAGAAAATATGGGGTAATTCCTCTGTCTTGCCTGAAATCAACAAGAGTATTTGTATATAAAGGAAATATTTTAAGACTGACTGCCCAGAGGGGGTAGACCTCTGTTCTTTTGTCTTTCAGATAATCAGAGAAAACTAATGCCAGCTGAACAGCATTCAACATACCATGCATTTACTGGCACAATAGGAATTATGTTTTGTGTTTTATGTCCTGTCTTGTGATGTTTGTCTCGTGGCCAGAATTGTTGTGTTTAATATTTTCATAAGACAGTCTAGTTCAAAACTAAATAGAAGGGTTAAATCAAAAAGCAGATACTTGTTTTATTCAACTTAGAATACAAAGTGTTTGGATAAATCAGGAAAATGTGATATACTAAAGTCTAACCCATTTGCTTAAGTAAGAAAAAGAAACTTCATTGGCCAGATTTGTTTTTAATTGAAAAAAATTGTTGTTAAAATGTGCATACCAACAGTCTTTGGAAGCAAGGACATGAAAGGTTAACCCACTCCCCATATTGCACATGGGATCCTTCTGGCTACCTCAGATTTCTAGCCAGAGGGCTGGGGAGGGAGGAAAGCTATTGGATAGAAGAGGTTGTACTGAGTGGACTCCTCAAAAGTGGGTGTGCTTGTCCTGACTTGTTGCTCCAAAGCTCTGTAATAAAGTTATTTTACTGGAAGGGTATATGTGGCATACATTGAATAATAAGACTAAAGTACTGTATAATGGCAATGTGTATGTGTTCATTGTTGGGAAAAGGTGTATGAGTGAAGAGTGGAAGTTTCCTTTGTAGGTTAAAAGAAGCCAAGAAGAGGAGAAGGAAAAAGAACAGAATGAGTTAACTGAAAAACTATAGCTAGCAACCTCAGTCCAAAGATAAGACGCTGGCCCCATCCAAGGACACTGTTCACAGCTAAGACTTGGCTGACAACCAAGAAAAGGGGGGGCTTGAATGTGCCCAAGCAGCTGTAAAATCTGCAAAACACTGCCAGGCATTAATGAAATGTGTTAGGTTTCTTTTCTCACAGATAAAAGAAGTGCTACCCAAAGACCCTAGCAGTCCTGCCACTCCTTGGAACCAGGAGACTGGATCTATGAAAAGATCCACCAACGAAAGACTGCTTTGGCTCCATGCTGGAAAGGCCCTTTCCAAGTCCTGTTAACCACCAACACCGCTGTGAAGTGCCAAGAACTGCCTACTTGGACCCATGCTTCTCACTGAAAAAAGACCCCTCCACCTCGGGAGGATTCTTCTACTGATGATTAGCCTATTTCTCCTTCTAGCTCTGCTTTGCCTTCTGGACAGCAGGAAAAAAGGACAAGGTGAAGTGCTAGTAACCTCTCCCTTGTCCACTGACAGACCTACTGTGCCTTTGGATTTTTCTAGAAGAAGCAAAACCCATGACAGGGTGATGTGCTGGTAACCTCTCCCCTGTATGATGCTAAACCACGACTGTTTCAGGAAAAGGAAGGTCTGCTCCATTGGACATGGACCAAGGAAAAGGAAAAAGCATTTCAAGAGCTCAAAAAGGCCTTGGTTCAGCATCCCGTTTTAGCCCTTCCAGATTCCCGGAAGCCATTCACCCTATACGTGCACGAGAGGGGAGGGGTGGCATCTGGAGTCCTGTGCCAAAGATCAGGACCGACATGGCAACCTATTGGTTACTACTCAAAGCTACATCGATATGCGGCGCCTTTCCAGACTCTTCCCTTGGATCAACCCGTGCATTCATTCCAGATTGGTGACCAAGTCCTGGTCAAGAAGTGGAAGCATGATCCCCTCACAGCACGGTGGGACGGCCCACATACTGTTTCGCTCATCAGCCAGGCCGCGGTTAAAATTCTTGGAAGCGACAAATGGACACACCACACACGGGTAAAGCGGTTCCTGAACCCTAACCTGGAAACTGAATCGGCAGAAGAGGACATCAGCCCTCTGCTCGCCCCGGCTCCGGAAGCCCGGGGTGGCACAGGTGAAGACTCCACTTGGGAATATCAAGGACTAGAGGGACTGAAGGGACTGTTTAAGAGAACAAAATAATGAAGCTCTTCCTTGTGTTTTTGTTATATGTATCCCAGTATTCATATGGTTGGGAAAATGGGTTTTTGCAACTCGGGGAGTTAATAGCAAATTCCTTTAACCTTACTAATTGTTGGGTGTGTGGCAGTCCAAGAAAATTAAATAAATGGCCTTGGGTGGCCCAACCTGTCCAGCCCAAATGGTGGGTCAGTAATTTAAGTATAGTGCGTAAGGGAACAGGGAGGTGGACTGCGGATAGTGACCCTTGGCGGCTCTATTCTACTGGGATGGGTATAGTCTGCCTTAATTGAACAAAAAGGGAAGGAGTGCACGTGGGGGAGAGTAAATGCCTATGGACTCTCTCTCCAGGCTTTGATTGCTATGATCATCCCAGCTGTCACACGTATGACTGTGCCAAATATCAAGAACGGTGGAACCAAACCCACGTAAGACTGACTAACAACAGCTGGGTCAGATGCTCCTACTGGAATCATAGGGGTGAAGGTTGCAAGGCAGTGGGACTGGATGGGTTCTTTAATGCCCTCTTTTTAAGTTGCCAGCGAGATAATACCACCAGTAAGGACCACGTGGTACGACGGTATCAGTGGGCGTTTCAGCACCATAATGGAACCCGGGTCGAGGGTTTTAGACATTTTTGGTCTGCCACTGATAAACCGGAGCTAGGCTGCAACTGTGTCTGGAAGTCGGGAGCTGGGGCGTGGAAGTGTAACTACTGTAATTCTTACAATGAGTCAACCATTGTGGGAGGGCCTGTAAGAGGTCATTCTTTATATTTTGAGCCAGTAGTAGACTCTGAGACCTGGGATGGCCCCTTTGCTAATGGGCCCTGGGCCCTGAAAGGCCATTACTGGATCTGTGGATCCTACGCTTATCATAGGTTGCCTCCAAATTGGTCCGGAATATGCTATGTGTGGTATATTAGGCCCCTATTTTTCCTATTGCCCCAACTCCAAGGAAAGACTTTTGGGGGTCAAAGTATATGACGATCTAATTCGGGAAAAACGGTTTGTGGACTCCACTTTAACGGCCGGGAGCTCCCAAACTTGGAGAGATCAGGACTGGCCCCCTGAAAGAATCATCAAACATTATGGACCAGCCACCTGGAACCCTAGTGAACTTGTGGCAGGGGCCAGAGAACCAATATACAATGTAAACCGAATTATTAGGCTGCAGGCTATCCTGGAAATACTAACCAATCAAACGGCCGCAGCACTAGATCTTTTGGCCGACCAAGCAACCCAAATGAGGCATGCAATCCTGCAACACCATATCGCCCTTGATTATCTGTTAGCAGAGGAAGGAGGACTCTGTGCAAAACTAAATGAGTCTAACTGCTGCTTACAAATAGATGATAATGGGCAGGCAGTAAAACGATTAACCACGGAAATGAGGAAAATAGCCCATGTCCCAGTTCAAACTTGGGGTGGATGGGACACAGATTGGTTTACTTCCTGGTTGCCACAGTTTGGATGGATACGAAAAGGGTTTCTCCTCTTTGTATTTTTTTGTTATTACCCTATTAACCCTAGCTTGCTTCGCCCCTTGCTTAGTTTCAATGATCCGAAGGCTGGCGGCCCAGGCTACATTTCAACAGATGATGGTATTATACCGGCCAGCAGGAGCTGGAGCTGAAGAAAAGGAGGAATTGTAAGGCTCTTAAAATGCTTTTAAGGGGGGAGAACTGTTGGAAAAACGCTGAAGAGATCTTTTACTCATGTCAACTATCAGCTTGAATGGCTCATTTGGCTCATAACTATAACGCTGTTATGTTCCCACATATCTCCAAGGTCTTTAGTGCGAGGGGTCAAAGGTTATATCTTGTTGTTCCCTTCACAATGATACATGTATCCGCAACAGATGTTTCTTGTGTACCCCCTCCCCTATTATGAAATATGTATTCTATGTACCCTATTATCCATAGGTCAGCCTAATGACGTAAAAGGGTGAAGGATAAGTTGTTTGTTACTGGTTATAAAAAGGGCCGATCTGGCCATGTAAGGTGTGTCTCTCTCCTGGCATTAGCCGTTGAGAGCACCCGCTCAGCTGACCGATCAATAAAGGTATTGGTACCCGTCTACTTGTCTCTCCGTGCCTCCTTGGTGTAATTAGGTAAGCTCCGGGGGGAAACGAGCCCTGTTTGGCTAACACAACCATTCCCAGTCTCTGTTCAAACCTAAGTTAATTGTATCTAATTTGCATATTAATTCAAGTTCAGCAGTCTCTCTTTGGAGTCTGATTTTGAAAAAAAACTTCAAATCCAGAATTATACCATCTTGCACTGCACAGGGATCTGTACAATGCAAACTCGTTTATATAAGTCAGCTTCCCCTCGATGTGGGATAGATACACAACAGCCTTTGTTTACAGAGGTGACATTTCGGATTCCCCAAAAGAAATTGGAGGCTTTTCATCTGCCTGTCCCTCATAACATAAATGAAGGTTTCACTGACTGAGTCTATGGCTGCACTTTGGGAATGGAAAGGTCGAAAACTCCCGACCAGTCTATGGCTGGCGTATTGTCTCCATCAGCTACTCGAACCAGCCTTCCCATCTCTGTGCAGCCTCTTCCACCCTGTACAATGCCCCTTCAGCAGATCCTGCGGGCAGCGGTTACTGTGACAGGCCCTGGTAGCACATCTCCGATGAACCTGTGTTAGCAGCGAGCTAGAGCAGTTGCGGAGGCACAGAGATTGTGGGTGGGCCGAGCTACAAGTGGCTCATTGAGATCTGTGCATAACTATGGGGATCCCTGGGTCCCCTTTTCATTCCTCCAGGAGAAGGGAAGGAACCTCTGGTACAGGAATGATCCGAGGGAAATTTCCCTGTACGGAGCCTTGTGGAATCTCCCTTCCCTGGCTTGCACCCTGGGTTTCTAATGCAGGAAAGGGGGCTGCTAGGGAGAAATCAGGTCCTATATTATTATCATTATTATTTATTTTATTTCAGCAAGATCACAGCTGTGACAGCATCATTGTTACCACTCGGCTGCACCCAAGGTAGCCATGTGACTAATCGGAATCATATGAACAGTGATGACAAGCCTGGATTCCATGAATAGAGCCTGCAGCAGGGCTTGCACTGCAGTAAGATTGGCTAGCATCACCACACGTCCCCTGTGATTTGGCCTCCTGCAGTTTGCCATTGGCCATGATGGGGGTTAAAGCTGGTGCACACTAAGTCAAGCAGCTGATGTTCCCTGATGGCCAAGTGGCCCCCAGGGGAATGTGCGAACATGCTTTATAAAGACACTTGCCTCCCTATCTGAACACATACTGCCTGCTGCCCTGCAACCTCTCCGATGACTCCTTGTCCTTTAGGGTGAAGACCTCTGGTGTCAGCAGCTCCCCTTCTAGCAGGAATTGGGTACGTTGGCAGGTTTCACTATATTTAAAATGTGCAGTGAAGGGGAAAGGCTTGAGGTTGTTTCCATTTGCAGATGTTCTGTGCAGCGGCAGAGGACTCAGCTGGGCTGTTGGGGTGACTCAGGGATAGGGCAGAAGGGCAGGCAGCCACAGGTAGCTTCGGAACTCCGCCGCTACATCTGCCCATGCTCCTAGCTGGCTTATAAAAGCTACACAAAAATATCTCATTGAAAGCAACTTCATAATGTTAAAACTCTGATGCCCCGAGTCAGGATTTCTCAAGGGGTCCCATTTTTAGAGGTGCCGTGTGCTCTGGGCCCGATCCTGCCAGGGGCTAAGCGAGATGAAACCCCATGGAATGTCAGTGATCCAAATCGCCTCAGGTTTATTTGCTCCTGGAAATTTAATCAGCACATGTATTCTCCAGCTTAATTGTGAAGGCAGGAATTCAGAGCTGCGTTGCTCTGTGGTAACAGCTTCAATGAGGCACATTTCTGTTTCCTGACTGGCTGAGGGCTCCAGCACTTTTAGCTTGTAGAGACCCCTCACAGTTATGGGTCTACTGGCATCTCTGCCCCCTCTCTGGTCTCCAAGTGCCACATGTCAGGCCTCGTAGTCTTCCCTCTCATGGGGTGGAATCCCACGATCCTCCCACCCTCAGGCTGGGCCCTGGGCTACAGCACACTGCGGGTCGACTGTGCTTGTCCAGCAGGTCCAACTGGGTTCGGCACCTGTGGTTCTTCCCTTTGGAAGTCTGTGACTAGTGGTGAGACGAGTGACCAGCCAACCTTCCCAAACCAAAATACTGTTTAATCTGAACAGCAGGAATAAAGTGTAACATGGGAGAATTAAAGGGTTTTCAAACAACAGTCTGTACACGTCTCTGAGCCCAAGCCCTCCCACTCTGACAGGGACTCAGACAGGCCGAGGCCTTCAGACGTCCCCAGCGGCGTCTGTGCCTGTCAGTCTGAAGAGATTGTTAGCAACAGCTGCCCCAGCTCTGCACAGACTCACAGAACTGGCAAAACCAGCTGTGTAACGTGGCTGGAGCCCAGAAATAGGCTCTACCCAGCTTGTAGCTCCTCTCAAGCTCCCTCAGGTGCTGACTGAGCAATGTTTTTTCTTGAGCGATTGTTTCCCTTCCTGCTTGTTTTCCAGCAGCCTGCTGTTAAACTAAGATGAGCCATAGCATCATAATAACCATAACATCAACATCCCAATAGTTAACCCAATATAGCTCTACAGCAAACAGCCCAAGAACTGGGTTTAACACACACATTCATTATGTTGTTCCCGGATGCTATGGAGAAAGAGGAAGTTCCATTTCCATGAGTACTCATGTATTTGACTTTGAAATCCACTTCCTGCAAACCCTCATCGTGCCTGAATAACAGGTGTTAGGGTTACTATGTACTAGAGAGTGAGAGCTCAGGGAATGAATGTTTTCTATACTGGTCCCAATGGCTGTTACCACTCCGGATACAGGCTACAGACTGACAGCACAGAACCTGAGGGGAACCAGTCAGCTATTAACCCAGCGACAGAGGAGCTACTAGACTTTCGTTTGCCAAAAAGCGACTGCATGAGGGCTGAGACAAATATACAAATATTACAAACCAAACTTTCATGACATGCATGTAAATCAAAAGCCAGCAGCAGAGTTGTTGGAATCTCTACAGGAAGGAGCAGTGGTAACTTTACTGCTTAATGGCTTTGGCTTTAGAAAGTATTTCAGAAGTGCTCCACATACTGTTTGCAATGGGTTTGTGCTATTAACTCTTTGTACAGTGAACAGTTGTATGATACTGTCTCCTGGTAACTGACCAGAAGCTGTTTGTGACACTTACATTCAGGGTCATGAACACAAACCCTCGGCAATACATGTATAAGTCTTTCCAAAAATTAATGAGAGACCAGAACCGCTGGTCTGTGTTTCAGCAAAGAGTAGAGCTGAGGTGCAGGAAATGGGAGTGCAATCGTGGTTTATGTAATTTATGCCAATCATCTCTTACATGAGCATGGCTGAAATAACTTGCACACACGTCTGGACATTAGTGCAACACCAGTGTTAGCAGTATTCACCCATTTGTGATGAAAACACCTCCTCCACCCAGCCGAAGTAACTGTCTGTGTTAGCTTGTAACTTGCCCGATATCTACAGACCCTTGCATGGGAAAAAGATGCAGGTCCTGGGAGGATGAAGCGAAGCCAGTAGGATGATTGAACTCTCTGGATTCCATCAACACTGGCCAGTTAAAGCACTTCAGCTTCTCTTGGAGGAATTCTTGGGGGTCAGAGTGTATCACTGGGGGCATTTGGTAAGGGAAAGTTAATGAAGCCTTTTTCTGATTGAATTTATACACATGAATCTGGAGTATAATGAAGCAATGAGACACATTTATAAATAGCTTGAATGCAGGACACACAAATACCATTTTCACCATGCACTTGCCATGCATTTACCCACATGTCATGATACAAAGGGCCACACTCGGAAAGTGGAAGGCCAGAAAACGAGTCTGTGTGAAGGTCACAATTGTAAAATCACATAGTGCTCAAGTAGGCTGTGGAACTCACAGTCAAATCTAATTACAGCAGTGAGGATTTTTTTTAAATAAGTCTTGGAAGGGCTCTAAACCTTCCTGACTTACACCACAAATAATGTCTAAATATTGGGTCTCGGGGGGAAATTTTCTCTGAGAGCAGGTTATCTCATAGCTGCCAATTGCAGGGCTTCTTCCACCTTCATCTGAAGCATCTAGAACTGGCCACTGGATACTGGGCTAGATGAACTACAGGTCTGATCCCATCTGGCAATGCTTATCTTCCTATCGATGCTGTTCTTGCTGACATTCCTTGAGCTCCTGCAAGTCTCTAGACCTGCACAGAGAGCAGAAAGATGTCTCATTAAACATCATCTAGTATTCTTTTCTTTTTCCTTTCAGGAAGGAAAGTTGAAAGCTCCTTGGACCTGCCCCGTACATTATGTCAGCTGTCAACAACACCAAATTAAATTCTGCCGTGTT
Organism: Platysternon megacephalum; assembly: GCA_003942145.1. Lineage (NCBI taxonomy): Eukaryota > Metazoa > Chordata > Testudines > Platysternidae > Platysternon > Platysternon megacephalum. The sequence continues at coordinate 357,701 of QXTE01000283.1, read as the reverse complement.
CCTTCTCACCGGTGTACCTGGACAGGAAGACGTCCATCTCTGGATCTCTATCCTCTTCTGCTTCACGTATGTTATTTCGATAGTAGGAAATTCAGTCATTCTGTTCATTATAAAAACAGATCCAAGCATCCATGAGCCCATGTACATTTTCCTTTCCATGTTGGCTGTCACAGACCTTGGCGTATTGATAGCCACCATGCCGACGATACTGGGCATATTCTTGTTTAACTGTAGGGAGATCAGCCTCGATGCCTGTTTAGCCCAGATCTTCTTCATCCCCTTGCTTCAATGCACTGAATCCTCCATACTCTTGTTGATGGCCTTTGACCGCTTCATTGCGATCTGTAACCCATTGAGATATGCCTCCATCTTAACCCTGCCGAGAATATCCAGGATGGGACTGGTGTGTGTGCTAAGAGGGGTGGCCGTATCATTCCCATTCCCCTTTCTCCTGAAGCGGTTCCAATACTGTCGAGCCAATGTCCTCTCCCATTCCTACTCCCTGCACCAGGAGGTCATGAATCTGGCTTGTTCGGACATCACAGGCAACTACATCTATGGCTTGTTTCTTACAGTCTTCACGGTGGGGTTGGATTCACTGCTCATCTTCCTCTCTTATGTGATGATCCTCAAAACTGTGCTGAGTGTTGCATCCCCCACGGAGTGTCTCAGGGCCCTGAACACCTGCGTCTCCCACCTCTGTGCTGTCCTGCTCTTCTACATACCAGATATCGGCTTGTCTGTGATACACAGATTTGGGAAGGGCTCTTCCCCCTTGCTTCGTATTATCCTGAGCTACATCTCCCTGCTTTTCCCGCCCCTGATGAACCCAATTGTGTACAGCGTGAAAAGCAAACACTTTCGTGCGAGGATAATCAGGGTGTTCATCAAGTAAAAGTTCAGTTCCTCACCCAGCTCCAGCGCTGGTGACATGGGAGATGAAAAACATGGGCTTCCTATTCCATCCTGCACCCTTATATCTGAGATGACATGAGCTACTGATCTCCTCACTGCAGAGAGAGGTTTTCACATGGTCTAAGCCCTGAAGCAATGGGAGAGGGGCTGGTGAGGGAGGACAGGGCACTGGGGGAAGGAGACCAAGGCAGGCAGCAGCATTTAAAATGTGACTTTGCTCATGGTGAGCCAGGGGACTGGTGAGATGTTGGCCCATAAGGAGCAGTATTGGTGGCTGCTCCGACCTCAGAATTTCTCTTGAGACAGTCAATAAAGAGAAGGGATGTGGATGATGTTTCCCATTACACCTGGCCTGTCCCTGTCCCGTCTCTGGCTAAACATCCCCAGGCCATAAAAAAAGCTGCAGAGCTGTTCTGCTGTTGCTGTCCTGTCCCTTCCTGCGTGCTCTGGGTGCTGCTTGATCCATGGGGGCTGCATCAGCTGTGGACAGGGGCTATTCAAGGGGCACAGACACCCACCCTTCCCCCACGCCCTCAACCAGATACTTTTGACTGTGTCTTGTCAGAAACATGATTAACGCCAGAGCCCCAGGAGAAGCCATTTAGGCAACCCCGCTCCCCGCTGATGCCTCTGCACACAGCACACCTGCTCAGCCCTCTCCCCACTGAAGCATGGTAGAGCTGCATGTGTGAGTGATGGTCTGACACACAGGAGTCCTGGCAAGAGACTCAGGCCCAGGTTCCCGCCCCGGCCCCTCCGTCTGTGCTTCCCGAGCTGCTTGCAAAGGAGTGGAAACGATCCTCAGCTCCCCCACAGAGGCACAGCTAGCTCCCAGCCCATTCACTGTAGGTGACCATCTTTTCAAAAGGCAAAAGCGGGACACATGCAGGAGCTCCATCCCCTGGGTGACCCTGCCACTGGCCCTCTTCTTCCTATTTGTTGCCCCACCCATTACTCCTCCTCTTCCCCCGAGGCTCCACCTCCCTCTCCATGGCAGAAGCCAGAGCTGGGCCATGGTAAGAGCTGCCCAGGGAACCAGCCCCACTGTGAGGAGCCCCAGATCCTCCACCTCACCTGGCCGGGGTCTGGGGTCCCAAGAGAAGCCCCCAACCTATATCCCCGCTCCCCTGAATGTAGAACCCAAGGAATGTGGAGAATGTAGGGTTCCCCACAGTAGCCTGGGCTCCTGGGACAACTCTTAGGCCTGGATCCAGCCTGCCTAGGGGATAGAGCCTCAGGGGAAGAGGAGGAGCAGGGGGCAGGGACTCAGGGGAAGAGGAGCAGCGGGGGTTGCATCAAGCCTGAACCAAGTCCTCTCATGGATCACTAACTGGTTAAAAGATAGGAAACAAAGGGTAGGAATAAATGGTCAGTTTTCAGAATGGAGAAGGGTAAATAGTGGTGTCCCCCAGGGGTCTGTACTGGGACCAGTGCTGTTCAACATATTGGAGACACTGTATGGAATTTTTTTTGGGGGGGCACGTTAGGATATTATGAATACTAGTATTTTAAAATTGCAATGAGTTGTGACAGATCTGCCATGTAAGGTATCTGCAGAAATGTTATAATTTGTCATGTATGATCATCTCATCTATGTGCTCGTGTCACCTCTGTATTGTAAGTTATAGGTTTGGTATGTCTGTGCTGTGCATCTGGGTGACACTCCCAGAGAGATTGGCATTAGCACTGCCTAGACTGCTTGATGACCCATCAAGAGACATTGTCTATACAATTGGCCCATTGAGAGAAGGAAAGGGATACCCTTATGACTCAGCAAAGCAGGCAGGGGCAAACCTATGGACAGAACTCTAAGGCTTCCAGGCCATGTGCTGGGCAGCTTGTCTTTGGAACAAAAGAAGTCAAGGTGCATGGCAAAAGACTATAAAAGGCAGCTCCATCTTCTCCATTTTGACATCACTCCTGCTTCTTCTCCTCATTCCTGCTTCTTACCTTTGGATTAACCTTTTTATAAACAAAGGACTGAGTGACCCATCCAAGCTGTGGATGTGTTCCAGCGGGACTTTCAAGCCAGCAAACTCACCAATACTGCTAGGAACCTGATGGACATTGAAGACTTTGTATGTATGTGGCTGTTTCAGCATTTCAGCATTCAACATCTCTCTTCTTGTACTTTCTTTTTCCTTTAAAATAAACCTTTAGTTTTACACACCAAAGGATTGGCTGGCAGCGTGGTATTTTGGGTAAGATCCAAACGTGTACTGACCTGGTGACGTGGCTGACCCTTTGGGGTCAGAAGAACATTTTGTGTATGTGCGCAGAGTTTTTTAAATAACTTCTCACTGTACTGGTACTAGGTGCTGATTGGGAACCAGAGACTGGAATGCAATAAAGGGGGCTCTGTGATTTCTTTTTTGCATTTGATAACCAGTGTGAGGGATCAGAAGCACAGTTTGTAACTGGTTGGGGAGTTTAACTTTAGTGTTACCCGCCAGCAGCATCTGCTCTCCCTTTTGCAGCCTGCTCTGACCTTGGCATTTCCAGTGAGGGTGCCCAGACACACCAGGTCACAATATTCATAAATGGTCTGGAAAAAGGGGGAAAAAGTGAGGTGGCAACATTTGCAGATGATACAAAACTACTCAAGATACATAAGTCCAAAGCAGATTACAAAGAGTTACAAAGGGATCTCCCAAACCTGGGTGACTGGGCAACAAAATGGCAGATGAAATTCAGAGTTGATAAATGCAAAGTAATGCACACTGGAAAACGTAATCCCAATGATACATACAAAATGATGGGATCAAAATTAGCTGTTACCACTAAAGAAAGAGATCTTGGAGTCATTGTGGATAGTTCTCTGAAAACATCCACACAATGTGCAGTGGCAGTCAAAAAAGCAAGCAGAGTGCAGGGAACCATTAGGAAAGGGATAGATAATAAGACAGAAAATATCAACTTCAATACTGTGTGCAGTCCTGGTTGCCGCATATCAAAAAAAGATATATTTGAATTGGAAAAGGACAGAGAAGGGAAATAAAAATGTTTAGGAGTATAAACAGCTTCTATATGAAGACAGATTAAGAAGACTGGGACTGATCATCTAGAAAAAAAGACGACTAAGGGAGGATATGATAGAGGTCTATGAACAGGGCCGGTGCAACCACTAGGCGAACTAGCCAGTGAGTGGACTCGGGGCGGGGGCCGCCAGGGAGGGGTGGGGAGGGCTCGCGGGGGGGCTGTGCACCCTCCAGGGGAGTTCAGGGGGCAGGGAGGGGGGAACCTGGTCTGGGGAGCAGCCCCTGGGCACGGCTGGCCCCTGGGCAGGCTGGCCCCTGGGGTCTATAAAGGCTCATTGGGATTTGCCCCTCAATGAACCGATGTGCAAGGGGGAGGGGGCGCAAGGTGGAAGTTTCACCTAGGGTGCAAAAATCCTTGCACCGGCCCTGTCTATGAAATCAACAGTGGTGTGGAGAAAATGAATAAGGAAGTGATATTTACCCCTTTATAAGAGCCAGGGGCCACCGAATGAAGTTAATAGGCAGCAGGTTTAAAATAAACAAAGGAAAGTACTTTTTCACACAGCACACAGCCAAGCTGTGGAACACATTGCCAAGGGAGGTTGTGAAATTCAGAAGTATAACTAGGTCCAAAAAAGAATCAGATAAGTTCATGGAGGACAGGTCCATCAATAGCTATTAGCTGAGATGCTCAGGGACGCAGCCCCATGCTCTGGTGTCTCTAAACCTTTGACTGCCAGAAGCTGGATGCAGACGACAGGGGAAGGAACACTTAATATATGCCCTGTTTTCTTCTTTTCCTCTGAAGCATCCTCACTGTCCACTGTCAAAAGACCAGAAACTGGGCTTATTGTCTGAAACAATATGGCCATTCTTATGTTCTTAAACTGTTCCACTGATGGAACAGACAACCCTTCTCCCTGAGATCCCTCTGTTATAGAGCTGGCATAGATACCATAGCAGAAGTCCAAGGCCGGCTGATGTGGGTGAGTGCTGCCCTCTAGTGGTGAGGTCCTGTAGCAGGAGTCACAGAGGTTCATGGTTTGAGCTAAAGATGGGCTGAACAACAGAATTCCCCCAACAATTTTTTGGACCCAAACAAAATGTTTCCTTTTCAGTCATAATGCTGCCCAGCTGCAGCTGCCTGGATCCCCAAGAGAAATTGGAGGCTTTTCATCTGCCTCTTCCTCATAATGTAAATTAAGGTTTCACTGACTGAGTCTATGGCTGCACTCTGGAAACGCAAATGTCTAAACCTCCCAACCAGTCTGCGGCTGGGGTATTGTGCCCATCTGATACTCTAACAACCCTTCCCATCTCTGTGCAGATCCCTCCCATCTATACAACGCTCCTTCAGCAGGTCCCGCGGACAGTGGCTAGTGTGACAGGCCCCGGTAGCACATCACTGATGAATCTGTGCTAGCAGGGAGCTGGAGAGGGTCCTAGAGCAGTTGTGGAGGCCCAGAGATTGTGGGTGAGTGGGCCTAGCTACCAGTGGATCACTGAGATCTGTGCATAACTTGGGGGATCCCTGGGTCCTGGGTTCCCCTTTTCATTCCCCAGGGAGAATTGTAGGACTGGAAGGAACTGCAAGAAGCCATCTAGTCCAGAGCTCTGAGCTCCTGGCAGAACTAAGTACTATCTAGACCATTCCTGATAGGGATTTGTCTAACATGCTCTTGAAAATCTCCAATCATGGAGATTCCACAACCTCCCTGGGCAATAAAGATCCGAGGGAAATTTCCATGTTGGGAGCCTTGTGGAATCTCCCTTCCCTGGCCTGCACCCTGGGTTTGTAATGCAGGAAAGGGGGCTGCTGGGGAGAAATCTGGTCCTATATTATTAGTGATTAATTATTTATTATTATATTTTATTTCAGCAAGATCACAGCTGTGACAGCATCATCGTTACCACTCAGCCACCCCCGAGGTAGCCATGTGACTAATCAGAACCATACGAACAGTGATGGCAAGCCCGGACTCCAAGAATGGAACCTGCAGCAGATTTTGTGCTGCAGTCCAGTTGGGTAGCATCACCACACGTCCCCTGTGATTTGGCCTCCTGCAGTTTATCAGTGGCCGTGACGGGGTTAAAGCTGGTGCACACGAAGCCAAGCAGCTGAGGATCCCTGATGGCCAAGTGGCCCCCAAGGGAATGTGCGAACATGCTTCATAAAGGCAGTTCCCTCCCTATCTGAACAGATACTGCCTGCTGCCCGTGCTACCTCTCGATGACTCCTTGTCCTTTAGGGTGAAGATCTCTGGTGTCAGATGCTCCATGTCTAGCAGGAATTAGGTACGTTGGCAGGTTTCACGATCTTTAAAATGTGCAGCGAAGGGGAAAGGCTTGAGGTTGTTTCCATTTGCAGATGTTCTGTGCAGTGACAGAGGACTCAGCCGGGCTGTCGGGGTGACTCAGTGACGGGCCTGGAGGGCAGGCAGCACTAAGTAGTTAGGTAGCTCCCCTGCATCTGCCCACGCTCCACGGTGGGTCATTCAAGCTACACAGAAACCTGATATTCAAAGCGAGCTCGGAGTGTTAAAACCCTGATGCTCCGTGTCAGGATTTCTCAAGGGGTCCCATTTCTAGAGGTGCCGTGTGCTCTGGGCCCGATCCTGCCAGGGGCTGAGCGAGAGGAGACCCCACAGAATATCAGTGACTAGTTCCCAAATCACCTCAGGTTTATTTGCTTCTGGAAATTTAATCAGCAAATGCATTTTCAAAGGTTTTATTCTCTGGCATAATTGTTTATGCAGGAATTGAAAGCTGTGTTGCTCTGTGGCAATAGGTCAGATGAGGCATATTTCTGTCTCCTGACTGGCTGCGGGCTCCAGCCTTTGTGCCCTGTAGAGACCGCTCAGAGTTACAGGGCTACCGGCATCTCTGCCCCCTCTCTGGTGTCCAAGTGCCAGATGTCAGGCCTCGTAGCCTTCCCTCGCATGGGGTGGAATCCCGCCATCCTCCCACCCTCAGACTGGGCCCTGGGGTACCGCACACTGCGGGTCGACTGTGCTTGCTGAGCTGGTCCAAGTGGGTCCGGCACCTGTGTTTCTTCTCTCTGGGAGTCTGTGACTAGTGGTGAGACGAGTGACCAGCCAGCCGCCTTGAACCAGAATATTGTTTAATCTGAACAGCAGGAATAAAGTGTAATATGGGAGAATAAGAGGGTTTTCAAACAACAGTCTGTACATGTCTCTGACCCCAAGCCTTCCCGCTCTGATGGGGACCCAGGCAGGCCGAAGGCCGTATGACTTCCCCAGCGCTGTCTGTGCCTGTCAGTCCGAAGAGCTTCTCAGCAACAGCTGCCCCAGTTCTGGACAGACTCACAGAACTGGTAAAACAAGCTGTGTAATGTGGCTGGAGCCCGGAAATAGGCTCTTCCCAGGTTGTAGCTCCGGTGTCGTCTCTCAATCTCCCTGGGGTGGTTACTGAGCGATGGCTTTTCTTGAGCTGTTACTTCCCTTCCTGCTTGTTTTCCAGCAGCCTGCTATTAAACTAAGAAGAGCCAAACTGGTTTCACCCAATACAGCCATCACATAAACATCCCAATAGTTAACCCGAAATAGCCATAACATAAACATCCCAAGAACTGGGTTTAACACACACATTCATTATAGCAGCTCAGCTCCATGTCTGTCCCAATGCCTTTCCCGGATGCTATGGATTTTATGAATACAGGACATAGACAGTCAGAGAGCAATAGACTACTTTCATATGGGAAATGAAGTTCCACTTGCATTTGACTTTAAATGCACTTCCTGAAAACCTGCATCATGCCTGAAAAACAGGTGCTGGGTTTACTATGTACTAGAGCAGGGGTAGGCAACCTATGGCACGGGTGCCGAAGGCGGCACACGAGCTGATTTTCAGTGGCACTCACACTGCCCGGGTCCTGGCCACTGGTCCGGGGGGCTCTGCATTTTAATTTAATTTTAAATGAAGCTTCTTAAATATTTTGAATCCTTATTTACTTTACATACAACAATAGTTTAGTTATATATTATAGACTTATAGAAAGAGACCTTCTAAAAATGTTAAAATGTATTACTGGCCCGCGAAACCTTAAATTAGAGTGAATAAATGAAGACTCGGCACACCGCTTCTGAAAGGTTGCTGACCCCTGATCTAGAGAGTGAGAGCTCAGGGAATGAATATTTTCTATATTGACCCCAATGCCTGTTACCGCTCCGGATACAGGCCAGAGACTGACAGAACAGAACCTGAGGAGAACCAGGCAGCTATTAACCCAGGGACAGAGGAGCTACTAGACTTTTGTTTGCTGACAAGCGATTGACTGAAGGGTGAGATGTTGTGATCTTTTCAGGTTCGGGAGAAATCCAGATGACAGACATGTAACCCTTCTGCCAGATGTAGCCGGCAGCAACCAGAGCCAGTTTCAATATCTAGGGGTTCCTTTTCGATAATACAACAAAGAAGAGGGCCGAGCCCTCACCCAGTAACCAGGGAAAATGACACACCACTCCTGGGCACCTCTGAGAGGCAATACTTCCCTCTCGCAAGCACAGAGTCCGAGTGTAGAAAAGAAACTTTTAATAAAAGGAGAGAAGTCTCCCAACATTAATTAGGGAAAAAGCCACAAACAGGGTTCATAATCCTAAAACTGTGAGCAGGACACGTCTTCTGCCTCGTGCCCTTGAGTTCTACAACCCAAAGTTCCTTTAGTGTGCCCACACCCCACACACTGTGGTTGTCCTTGGTCAGTGAGGGCCTGGGGCTCAGAGGTGCATCTGTGTGATTTCACCTCCCACCCACCATCTGATCACTTGCTCTGGTTGGCCACCCCGCCAGTCATGGCTCCTCTCTGCTGGCTGCCCCACCAGCCACTTGCTCCACTCTGGTCAGTTGACTGTCAGTTACCTTCTGCTGCCACCTGCCTCTCTGCTGTGACCTCTGCAGGTCTATCTCTTAGCGATTGATAGCTCTTCATGACTGTCAGCTTGTAGAAGGCTGGGCAGAAATGCTTTTCCACCACCAGTGATTTCAGCTGTCATTTAAGCACTTACAATAAAAAAGGCTCCCCATGGAGTCTATTCAGCTCTATCTTTGAATGGTGGAGAGGAACAGATTAAACCATACCGGGGACCCTTAAAGAGAGCCCACAACTCCTGCTTGGGATACCTGTCCCCACCCCTCTTACTTTCACAGGGCTCTGGCATTCGAGCCCGTGGCTTAATGAGATACTTTCAGCTGAAGGTGACCCCCTCATTTGGGACAGGTTGAGCACACTTTTGCTCCCCTTTATTCATACAATAAAGACAATAACATCAATAACAGTATTTCACTCTCCCTGCATTCAGTACTAAGGGATTTGTACACCAGCCAAAGTTGAACACTTTGAGCAACACCTCTCTATCTACTGATATCTAGGGAGAGTATGTGTGTTCATGTAAATACAGTTTGCTCCTCAAGTATCTCCCCCTTTCCGGTAGCTGTCAGAGGAGAGTTCATTCAGACCCTGTTTACATATGCTACTTCGTAAGTCCCACTCTAACCTGAGAAATCTTCTCTGAAAGAAGATTTGTTAGGCCAAAACGTTTCATTGTAATACAATTACAAACCAAACTTTCATGAGATGCATGTATATCGAAAGCCAGCAGCAGAGTTGTTAGAATCTCTGCAGGAAGGAGCAGGGGTAACTTTACTGCTTAATGGCTTTGGCTTTGGCAAGTGTTTCAGAAGTGCTCCGCATGCTGTTTGCAATGGGTTTGTGCTAGTAACTCTTTTTTCTGTGAACAGTTGTATGATTCTATCCCCAGAAGCTGTTTCTAACACTTATATTCAGAGTCATGAACACAATCCCACTGCAATACCTGTGCAAGATTTTCCAAAAAGTCCTGAGAAACTAGAACCACTAGTCTGTGTTTCAGCAAATAGAGCTGAGGTGCAGGAAGGGGCCCTGTAATATTGGTTGTATGTAATTTACTCTCATCACCTCTTACACAAGAATGGCTGAAGTAACTTGCACATTCAGTTGGATATTAGTGCAAATGTAGCATTTACACTATTCACTCATTTGTGACACCAACCCCTCCCCTGCCGAGCTGAAGTAACTGTCTATGTTAGCTTGTAACTTGCCAGATATCTACAGACCATTGCATGGGGAGAGGATTTAGGCCCTGTGAGGATGAAAAGAAGCCTGTGGATTATAAAACTTGCTGGATTCAGTCAGTGCTGGGCAGGCAAAACACTTCAGTTTCTCTTGAAGGGATTCTTGGGGGTCAGAGTGTATCACCTGGGGCATTTGGTAAGGGAAAGTTAATAGAGCCCTGTTCTGATTGAATGTACACATGTAAATCTAAAGTGATGCTGTTGAAGTCACTGTTATTGAATTAGGCACCTGACCCTAAGAATTTATCCCCAAAAAACTACAAAGGGTCAGTGGCATAATTTAAACTCTCAGGAGAGGAGAAAATTATATTATATATGTGTGTGTGTGTGTGTGTGTGTGTGTGTATGTCTGTGTGTGTGTGTGTGTGTATGTCTGTGTGTGTGTGTGTAATGAGGCAATGAAACACATTTATAAATAGCTTGAATGTAGGACACATAAATATCATTTTCACCATGCACTTGCCATGTGTTTACCCACATGCCATGATACAAAGGGCCAGACTCAGAAGTGGAGGGCCAGAAAGGGTGTGTGTATGAGGGTCACAATTGTAAAATCACACAGTGCTCAAATAGGCTGTGGAACTCACAGTCAAAAGATATCACAGGGGCCAAGAGCTTAGCAGAATTCAAAGAGTGACGGGCTGTTAATATGGGTAACCAGAAATTCCAATTACAGTAGTGAGGCTTTTTAAAAAAAAAAGTCTTGTAAGGGCTCTAAACCTTCCTGGTTTATGTCACAAAAATACGTCTAACTAGTGGGTGCCAGTGGAAAATTTTCCTTCAGAGCTGCCTATTGCAGGGTTTCTTCCACCTTCCACTGAGACATCTGGAGCTGGCCACTGGATACTGGGCTAGATGGACTGCAGGTCTGATCCAGTCTGGCAGTGCCTATCTTCCTGTTGTTGCTGCAAATCCAAGACAATGTATTTGCTGATCTTCCTTGAACTCCTGGGAGTCTCTAGATTTCCACTGAGAGCAGAAAAATGTCTCGTTAAATATCAATTAGTCTCCTGTTCTTTTTCCTTTTAGGAAGGAGAGTTCAAAACTCCTGGGACCTGCCCAGTACATTATGTCAGCTGTCAATGACACCAAATTGAACTCTGCAGTGTTCCTTCTGTCCGGGCTGCCTGGGCAGGAAGACGTCCATCTCTGGATCTCTATCCCCTTCTGCTTAGTATATGTTATTTCAATAGTAGGAAATTCACTCATTCTGTTCATTATAAAAACAGATCCAAGCCTCCATGAGCCCATCGTTATAACTTCGTATAGCATACATTATACGAAGTTATACGAAAACAGATCCAAGCCTCCATGAGCCCATGTACATTTTCCTTTCCATGTTGGCCATCACAGACCTTGGCATATCGATAACCACCATACCGACGATACTGGGCATATATTTGTTTAACTCTAGGGAAATCAGCCTTGATGCCTGTTTTGCCCAGCTGTTCTTCATCCACTCGCTGTCATTCATTGAATCCTCCATTCTCTTGTTGATGGCCTTTGACCGCTTTGTTGCGATCTCTAACCCACTGAGATATGCTTCCATCTTAACTCTTCCGAGAATAGCCAAGATGGGTCTGGTGTTTGTGTTAAGAGGGTTTGTCCTAACATTCCCACTCCCCTTTCTCTTGAAACGGTTCCGATACTGTCGAGCCAATGTCCTCTCCCATTCCTACTGCCTGCACCAGGAGGTCATGAAGGAGGCTTGTTCGGACATCACAGTCAACAGCATCTATGGCTTGTTTATTACACTCTTAATGGTGGGGTTGGACTCGCTGCTCATCTTCCTCTCTTATGTGATGATCCTCAAAACAGTGCTGAAAGTTGCATCCCCCACGGAGTGCCTGAGGGCCCTGAACACCTGCGTCTCCCACCTCTGTGCTGTTGTGCTCTTTTACACACCAGAGATCGGCTTGTCTGTGTTACACAGATTCGGGAAGGGCTCTCCTCCATTGCTTCAGATTCTCCTGGGCTACGTCTACCTGCTGGTCCCGCCTCTGATGAACCCAATTGTGTACAGCGTGAAAAGCAAACACCTTCGTGCGAGGATAATCAGGGTGTTTGTCAAGTGATGGGTCAGTTCATCACCCGGGTCCAGCACTGGTTACATGGCAGATGAAAACCAGGGGCCACCTATTCCGTCCTGGACCCTTACATCCGAGATGACATAAGCTATTGATCTCCACCCTGTAGAGAGAGGCACCGGCGGGATCTAAGGCCTGGAATAATGGGATAGGGGCTGTTCCTGCTTCCTGGTGAGGGAGGACAGTGCACTTGGGGAAGGTGACCAAGGCAGACAGCAGCATTTACAAAATTACTATGTTCCTGGAGCGACTGGGGAACGGTGGGGTCTTGGCCCATAAAGAGCTGTATCGGCGGTTGGAGCAGTCTCGATACAGTCAATAAGGAGACGGGATGTGGATGTTGTTTCACATTATAACTGGCCCATCACTGGCCCATCTCTGGTTAAACATCCAGGGGCCACGAAAAAAGGTGCCGAGCTTCTTTGATAGTTTCAGTCCTGGCCCTTCCTGAGCGCTCTGGGTGCTGCGTGATACATGGGGCTGCATTAGCTGTGGACAGGGGCTATTCAAGGGGCACGGACACCTACCCTCCCCCTACCCCCTTAGCCAAGTCCTAATGACTGAGTCATGTCAGAGACATGATTAACGCCAGCACCCCAGGAGAAGCCATTCACACCGCCCCCCCACACTCTGTTTGTGGCTCTGCACACAGCACACCTGCTGAACCCACTACTCATGTAGGCAGAGCTGAGCATGTGAGTGAGGGTCTGACACACAGGAGTCCTGGTAAGAGACTCAGGCCCAGATTCCCTCCTTCTCCTCCCCTCCGTTTGCCCTGCTGCAGGGTTGAAATGGTCCTCAGCTCCCCCACAGAGACACAGCTAGCTCCTATCCCAGCCCATTCAGTGTAGGGTGACCACCTTTTCAAAAAGCAAAAGCAGATCATATGCAGGATCCACATCCCCGCACTGACCCCGTTCCTGCTCTTCTTCTTCCCCTGAGGCCCCTCCCTCTGCCCCATCCCTTCCCCCAAGCCCCACCCCCTGCTCCTCCTCTTTATCTGAGGCTCCTCCCCCTCTCCAGGCCCAAGGCCAGAGACCAGCTGCCCTAAGAGCTGCCCAGGGAGCCAGAGCCACTGTATGGAGCCCCAGACCCTCCTCCTGCCATGGGCAAGTGGCTGGGGGCCCCGAGAGCAGCCCCCAGCCTGTGACTCTGCCCCCCAGGATGCATCCCCTTAGTTGTAGAGTTTGAGGCTCCCCACAGAGGCCTGGGCTCCCAGGGGAGCTCTGACCACAGCCCAGCTCTGGCCTGGCCGGGGGCAGAACCTCAGGGGTAGTGGAGGAGCAGGGGAAGGGCCTAGTAGGAAGTGATGGGGACAGGGGTCAGGGTGTCAGGGGAAGAGATTGGGCAGTGGATGCGGCAAGCCTGAACCCACGCTGACTCCAGCCAGCAGGGTGGTGGGGGGCTCTTGAGTAAAGGAGGAGGGTGGGGCTGGGGGTTAGGAGACCTTGTGTTTTGGAGAAGACTGAATAAACGCGACCCCACCAAGGGGGCTCTTGTTTTAAGTATCCCAGGCTGAGAGTCAGTTATTGCAAGGACCTTAGAGGGAAGCACAGGGCACCTGCACAGCTACCTCAGACCACAAGGAGTCACTCTGGGGTGGCCCCTGTGTGCAGGGACTTGGCCAGAGTGTGCCATGCTCTTGGAAGCCATTACCACTGGGTGGAGTTCCACCCAACCCCCAGGCTGCTCTAAACTCTGCTGTGGCAGGGGGAGAACAGGCCAGTGAATCAAACCCCTGTAACTGGCTCCTTGCCATCACTGCTCACTGAGTCCAGCCGGGCCTGTCACCGCTCAGATGGCTGGAACGCTGCCTGTGGTCTGGGCATTGCTCTGTGACTCAACAGAGCTGGGTTTGATTCCTTTCCCCTGTGTGACCATGCGCCATTGGCTGTCTCTGAGCCTCTGCACAGGTGGGTAATAACCTTGCCCTGTCTCACAGCAGTGGTGGGAAGATATGTCCATTCAATGTGCTAAGATTCTCTCACTTGGGAGCCACATGAGACCCTAAGATCAGGGTGTGACTACTTTCCATAGAAATATTGTTATAAGATGATTATAGCATATCTAGGATGTATTTCATGCAAGATGAATCATGTAAGGTATCATTGGAAAGATTATGATTTACTGACTATGATTATCCTATTTGTATAATTTCTATCTCTGAAGTTAGGAATATTGACTAGGTAACAATTACAACTGTGTTTACACCTGGAGAACACCCAGATATTATGCAATCAGCCTGGATGGGCCATTAGGGAGAACAATAGGAGTTTGAACATGCTAATCTCCCACCTTCCTGAGAAGCTTCCTGGGATGCTGTTTTGACACTGCAGCTTCATGTGATCATATCACCTGGTACTGGACCCCATCTTGGCCTGCTAATATTTTTCCAAAATAGGGGGTGGGGCTCAAAGTGGGAAACAAATCATTCCTGTCCTGTGTAAATCCTATATAAGGCATAGCATGAGTTAATCAGGGTCGGTTCGTCACAGAATCCCCGCCCAAGATGACTGCTGAAAACACCTAAGACTGATCTGGGGAAGAAAGGACTGGACCCAGGCTAGAAGGTGTCTGGCCTGTGAAAGGAATAGCTGGAGTTCTACGCTGCAAGCAAGAGCAGTTTGTCTTCAAGAAACTCTGCAACCTGCTTAAAACAACATTTAGGGATAGAAATTATTACTTGTCGCCCGTTTCTTTAGTGTATTAAGCTTAGTTTGGGCGTTCGTTTTATTTGCTCAGTGATCCGATTTGATCTGTTTGCTGTCACTTATAATCACTGACATCTATCCTTTTGTAGTTAATAAACTTGTTTTTGTTTCTTCTAAAACCCAGTTTGTGGAATTCATAACAGCCCAGGGGAGCTCTGCGTATATTCCTCCACATTCAGGGAGGGAGTGCTGGACAGTTCTCTGTGCAGCGCAGGACAATACAATTTTGGGTTTACACTCCTGATGGGGTGTGTATTTCAGCGGCGGGCAATTCCTGAGCTGAGACTTCCCATGCAGAGCTGATTTCAGTGTCTGTGGCTTTCCGCAGCTGGATGTGTCCCTACCTGTGTGTGTGCTGGAGGAGGCTTGAGGGCCTGGCTCAGTAGGACAGGGGTGAGGGAGCCCAGCCTGGTGGAACAGGCGAGGCCAGTGATACCCCAGTACATCAGGTGGCACCCGAGAGGAGAGAGAAGTCTGTCACACTGGGCTATCTCAGGTTTCCAAAGAGCAACACCTCTGACATTTGTCTATAAGAGGCTCCTTACCCTGTAACACGGACACAGCTGAGCACAATGGTGCCTCGGCCCAGGCCCACACAGGTTTCAGCAAAGGCTCTTTCCACAAAAAAGGGGCAAACAGATGGGAAGATGCTCTCAGAGACACAGGGAAACTAGGCTGGGTCCCAAGAGCTCCTTGGCTTCCCAAAAGAATGTAAGTTGGGTCAGTTCTGTTCCTCTATCTCCAGAGCAAAACCTGTCTAAGGGTACGTCTACACTACAGGATTAGTCCGAATTTACGGAATTCGATTTTATGAAACCGATTTTTTAAATTCGATGGTACGCGGCCACAGTAAGCGGATTAATTCGGCGGTGCGCGTCCATGCAGAAAAGACTAGCGTCGAATTCCAGAGCGTTGCACTGTGGGTAGCTATCCCAGAGTTCCCGCAGTCCCCCCCGCCCATTGGAATTCTGGGTCGATATCCCAATGCCTGATGGGACAAAAAACATTGTCGCGGGCGGTTCTGGGAACATCCTCCCCCTCCCTACGTGAAAACAACGGAAGACAACCATTTCGCGCCTTTTTTCCTTGTTGAACTGAGCGGACGCCGTACCTCGGCAAGGATGGATCCCGCTCAGCTCAAGTTTGCAGTCATGAACATTGTAAACACCACGCGCATTATAGTGCAGTTTATGCTCAACCAGGACCAGAAAAGCCAGGCGAGGAGGAGGCGGCTACGGCAGCGCGGCGACGAGAGTGATGCGGACATGGACATGGACACAGAATTGTCTCGCGCCACGGGCCCCGGCGCTTTGGAGATCATGTTGGCAATGGGGCAGCTTCTTGCTGTGGAACGCCGATTCTGGGCCCGGGAAACAAGCACTGACTGGTGGGACCGCATAGTGCTGCAGGTGTGGGACGATTCCCAGTGGCTGCGAAACTTTCGCATGCGTAAGGGCACTTTCCTGGAACTTTGTGACTTGCTTTCCCCTGCCCTGACGCGCCAGAACACCAAGATGAGAGCAGCCCTCACAGTTGAGAAGCGAGTGGCGATAGCCCTGTGGAAGCTTGCAACACCGGACAGCTACCGGTCAGTCGGTAATCAGTTCGGAGTGGGAAAATCTACCGTGGGGGCTGCTGTCATGCAAGTAGCCAAAGCAATCGTTGAGCTGCTGCTAAAAAAGGTAGTGACGCTGGGAGATGTGCAGCTCATTGTGGATGGCTTTGCTGCAATGGGATTCCCTAACTGTGGTGGGGCGATAGATGGAACCCATATCCCGATCTTGGCACCGGAGCACCAGGGCAGCCAGTACATAAACCGCAAGGGGTACTTTTCTATGGTGCTGCAAGCAATGGTGGATCACAAGGGACGTTTCACCAACATCAACGTGGGATGGCCGGGAAGGGTTCATGACGCCCGCGTCTTCAGGAACACTAGTCTGTTTAAACGGCTGCAACAAGGGATTTACTTTCCAGACCGGAAAATTACCATTGGGGATGTTGAGATGCCCATCGTTATCCTTGGGGACCCAGCCTACCCCTTAATGCCGTGGCTCATGAAGCCATACACAGGCAGCCTGGACAGTACTCAGGAGCGGTTCAACTACAGGCTGAGCAAGTGCAGGATGGTGGTAGAGTGTGCCTTTGGACGTTTAAAAGGTCGCTGGCGCTCGTTACTGACTCGCTCGGACCTCAGCCAAACCAACATCCCCATTGCTATTGCAGCTTGCTGTGTGCTCCACAATCTCTGTGAGAGCAAGGGGGAGACCTTTATGGCGGGGTGGGAGGCTGAGGCAAACCGCCTGGCCGCTGATTACGCGCAGCCAGACACCAGGGCGATTAGAAGAGCACACCAGGAAGCGGTGCGCATCAGAGAAGCTCTGAAAACAAGTTTCAGTGCTGCCCAGGCTCCTGTGTGAAAGTTATGTTTGTTTGTCCCTGTTGAAAACCCGCCCACTTGATTCACTCATTCCCTGTAAGCAACCCACCCTTCCCCCTTCCCCCTTCGATCCCAGTTTTATTTAAAAAAAAATAAAGTCAGTGTCGTTTTCAAATTACAAATCAAGAACTTTTTATTAACGGGGGGTAATGAACATAGGGAGAGAAATAACCAGGTAGTCCGGGTGGGGTTTGGGAGGAGGGTAGGAGTGAAGGAACAGGGCAGGAACAACATTCAAAATAATGAGAGCCTTTTGCTCGGGCTCTCTAATGGGGTGGACTGGCAGGTTGCACGGAGCTTCCCCCCCCGCGTTCTTACACGTCGGGGTGAGGAGGCTACGGGACTTGGGGAGGGGGGAGGGCGGTTATAGAGGGGCTGCAGCGGCACCCGGTAATCCGGCAGCTGCCGTTCCTGGAGCTCCACCAGACGCCGGAGCATGTCTGTCTGATCACGCAGCAGCCCCAGCGTTGCATCCCGCCACTTCTCCTCTCGGGCGTCCCTCCTCTCCTCGCGTTCGTCCCTTCTCTCCTCACGTTCATCCCTTTTCTCCTCCCGTTGGTCCCTCATGTCCTCCCGCTGGTCCCTCTTCTCCTCACGGTCACTGGCCTCTTGACGGAATTTCAATACAGTCTCCTTCCAATCGTTAAAATTAGCTCTCTCATCCCGGGTCGACTGCATTATTTCCGAGAACATATCGTCTCGGGTGCGCCTCTTTCGCCTCCTTATCTGGGAGAGCCTTCGTGCTGGGGGCGGGAGGATGGAAGAATTTGCAGCTGCAGTAGGAGGGAAAAAAAGGAGAGAAGTATGTAAAAAGATACATTTTATAGAACAATGCTTATACTCTTTCACGGTGAACACTTTTCACATTACATAGCAATGTACAAGGTCGCTTTTTGCATCTTATATTGAGTGCCCGCGGCTTTGGTGTTAGAGATCACAGCAGACGCAGGGCCGGGCAACAGATTTCGGCTTGTATGCAGCCATGGTAAGCCATTGTCCTGCTGCTTCTGCATTAAATCAGCGCCCTCCTTTCCCATAGCAAGCAAAGCCCTTTACGTGCTGCGGTTTCCCTGTTACCGTGCAGCATCAGATAACATAACAACCACCCCCCACCCACCCATTCAATTCTGTGGGATGACCCCCTCCCCCCACCACGTGGCTGGTACCATGGAAGATCCATGCAGATCGCAAACTAGCCCCCCCATCCACTTCTGTGGGATGATCGCGTTACCCCTCCCCCCACCACGTGGCTGGTATCAGGGAAGACCCCTGCTAGCCAAACGCGAAAAACTCAGCGACATTATCCACCCCCTCCCCCCCGCCCGCTTGGCTAACTGCAGGGAAAGATTTCTTTTCAGCTACAGGCAAACAGCCCAGTAGGAACGGGGCCACCTCTGTCCCCCTAATTACATTCCCATATCTCAAACAGGTTACCCTGAACGATATCACTCTCCTGAGGATAACACAGCAAGATAAAGAGCGGATGTTGCTTGAATGCCAGCAAACACCGGGACCATACGCTGCCAAGCTTTGTCAAGCAATGATACCGGATTACTTGCTGCTAGCATGGCGCGGTCAAGTGTCCTACCATGGAGGACGGAATAAGGCTGCCCTGCCCAGAAACCTTCTGGAAAAGCTTTTGGAGTACCTCCAGGAGAGTTTCATGGAGATGTCCCTGGAGGATTTCAACTCCATCCCCAGACACGTTAACAGACTTTTCCAGTAGCTGTACTGGCCGCGAATGCATCCCAAGTCCCCAGGGCAAATTAATCATTAAACAAATACTTGTTTTAAACCATGTTTGAGATATTTGAAAAGGTTCACTCACCAGAGGTCCCTTCCAGGGGGTCTGCGATGCCGCCTTGGGAGGGTTCGGAGGGCACCTCTGTCAGGGTCAGAAAGAGCTCCTGGCTGTCGGGGAGAATGGAGCGCTGTGTGCTCTCCACAAGTTCGTCGTCCTCCTCCTCCTCCTCTTCCCCGTCCGCAGATTCGTCATGCAACGAAGACATTAACCCCTCCTCGGAGTCCACGCTCAGGGGTGGGGTAGTGGTGGCGGCCCCTCCGAGAATTGCATGCAGCTCATCGTAAAAGCGGCATGTCTGCGGCTCTGCCCCGGACCGTCCGTTGGCCTCCTTCGTCTTCTGATAGGCCTGTCGGAGCTCCTTCACCTTTATACGGCACTGAATGGAGTCCCGATTGTGGCCTCTCTCCATCATCCCCTTCGAGATCTTGTCAAAGATCTTTGCATTCCGTCTCTTGGAACGCAGTTCTGCGAGCACTGAATCCTCTCCCCATATGGCGATCAGATCCAGTATCTCGCGTGTGGTCCATGCTGGTGCTCGTTTGCGGTTGTCGGCCTGCATCGCTACCTGTGCTGTTCAGCTCTGTGTGGTCACCTGTGCTCACCAGGCTGGGCAGACAGGAAATGAAATTCAAAAGTTCGCGGGGCTTTTCCTGTCCAACTGCCCAGAGCATCCGAGTTTCGATTGCTGTCCAGAGCGGTCACAATGGTGCACTGTGGGATACCTCCCGGAGGCCAATACCTTCGAATTCCGTCCACACTAACCCTACTTCGAACCAGCAAGTTCGAATTCAGCGCTACTCCCCTCGTCGGAGAGGAGTACAGAAACCGATTTTAAGAGCCCTTTAAGTCGAAATAAATGGCCTCGTTGTGTGGACGGGTACAAGGTTAATTCGGTATAACGCTGCTAAATTCGAACTAACATCGTAGTGTAGACCAGGCCTAACTTAGCTTGTAGTGATACATGAGATGGATGAGTGTACATGTGTGACAGCTGCTTGTTATTTTAAAACTATTTTCTCTAAGCTGATGGCTCTGGTCACAAGCACCCAAAGGGAAGCGACTGAGGTGTCCCATCAGACCTGCCTGGTGATAAGCATTAGCATAGATGGGATGTTCTTCCCAGCTCCAAGAGTGGGACAATTGTGAGATTCCTCCCAAGACAAGATAGGACCTGGTTTAGAGGATAAAGAAACCATATATCCCAGTGTCAAGGCTGATTCCCCACTCTGGCACTTCGAGCGCAGAAGGTGGGGGCCTGCAAGGACTTTAAAAAATGAATACTTGCCACTCCAGACTTGTATGAAACTCCCAAGGTTACAGATGCCCCTGGCATTGGTTAGTAGTGCTGCCACCACCCAAGTGCAGAACCCCTTGGAGAGCCCAGGAAGGTGCAATTGGGAATTCCTTCCTGTGGGGCACCCTCAAGCCCTTTCACCTCCCCTCTGGGGAAGAGCTGAGAAAAGGGAAAAGAAAAAAGGAATCAGCTGTTGCTACCAGCTAACTGAAAACCAGGTACATGGACCTATTAAGATACAGAAATCCAATTATGTTGAATCATAGAATATCAGGGTTGGAAGGGACCTCATCTAGTCCAACCCCCTTGTCATAGGTTTCACCCCCACTCTGAACTTTAGGGTACAAATGTGGGGACCTGCATGGGAACTCATAAGCTTAATTACCAGCTTAGATCAGTATGCTGCCACCACCCAAATATTGGAGTCATTTGGGAAACTCTGTCTTCTCCCCCAAAAACCTTTCCCTCCCAAGTACTACAACCCTTCCCTGGGTAGTTTTGAGAGACTCCTCCACCAAGTCCCTGGTGAACACTGACCCAAAACCCTTGGATCTTAAAACAAGGAGAAATTAACCATCCCCCCTCCTTTCCCCCACCAATTCCTGGTGAGCCCAGATCCAACCCCTTTGGATCTTAAAACAAAGAAAAATCAATCAGGTCTCTAAAAAGAAGGCTTTTAATTAAAGAAAAGAAAGGTAAAAGAAAAACCTCTGGGAGATAGCATACAAGCTAAAACACAAAGGATGTTCCTCTGGGCAAAACCCTTAGTACATCAACAAATAGCCAATTTGATTATACCTATAATGCTCAAGACAAGTTACAAACAGAAAATAAACATAAGCTAATTCCTTCACTAAATACTCACAACCATGTCTGATTCCTGATTCCTTTTCCTCTCCAGCCAGAACTGAAACTGACCCAAGACAAAAGGAACTTCCCTCCCTTCCTCTTGAAACATCTTGTCCCCCCATTGGTTCCTTTGGTCAGGTGTCAGCTAGGCTAGGTGAACTTCTTAACCCTTTACAGGTAAAAGAGGCATTAACCCTTAACTATCTGTTTATGACACCCCTGCTCAAAGCAGGACCAATCCCCAGACAGATTTTTGCCCCAGATCCCTAAATGGCCCCCTCAAGGATTGAATTCACAAGCCTGGGTTTAGCAAGCCAATGCTCAAACCACTGAGCTATCCCTCTCCCCCTTTTTTTAAAAAGGTAAATTTTATTAATAAAGATAGAAAGAAAACACATCTGGAAAATCACACTGTTGCTAGATATTAAAAGAGCAACTGCAAGGATTAAATACCAAGAGTGGCTTTCTTGGGGTTCAGCTTAAAGTTACAAAACACCTATGTTTAGCACAGAGGAATCTACAAGCCCAAAATAAAGAGATAAACCTGATCACATCTAACTAAACATTTCCTGATCTACTTACATATGTGTGGTTCCAAATGAGTAGTTTCTAGGTATGATGCTGATGATTTTTCATACCTGGCCCAAGCCTTACAGCATACCTACTGCTCTCTGTGTCTCTTCAGCCGAGAGAACAACAACACAGACAAAGGGGAAGGTGTGTTTTTTCCCAATTTTAAAAGATTCTAGTCTTCCCATTGGATCTTTTGGCCAGGTGCCAACTCACTTCCTCTTACCTAAGCATTTCAGTGAGACTTCTTAACCCTTTATGGGTAAGGCAAGTAGAGAACAGCTACTAAGAAGGATTTTTATAGCTAACTGACTGGTTGGGTGTCCATAAAAGGGGTGCTACCCCTCTCCGCCCCCCCATTTACCACACCCAATTTTACTGTGACAATCCCAATTCTTCTTGGCTAACATATATACTTGTTCAGTGCCAATCAGCATTCAGAGTAGCAACTTTTTCAAGTTGCATCCAAAATAAAGATCCACTCAAGACAATGATTCATGGAATTTAAGGCCAGAAAGAACCATTAGATCATCCAGTCTGACATCCTGTATAACAAAGGCTGCAGAATTTCACCCAGTTACCCCTGTATTGAGCCCAATGACTTGTGTTTGACTAACGCATAACTCGTGTTCCTCTAAAGCATATCTTCCAGGAAGGCATCCAGTCTTCATTTGGAGATATTAGGAGACTCCACCACCTTCCTTGGCTGTTTGTTCCACTGGTTAAGCACCCTTGCTGTTAAAAATGTGTCTCATTTCCCAATTTAATTTGTCTGGTTTCAGTTTCCAGCAATTGGTTCTTGTTATACCTTTCCCTGCTAGATTAAAGATCCATTTAGTACCTGGTATTGTGTCCCTGTGATGGTGCTTGTACACTATGATCAAGTCAGCTCTCAGTCTTACTTTTGCAGATTTAGCTCTTCAAGTCTCTCACTGTCTAGCATTTTCTCCAGCCCTCCAATCATTTTGTGGCTTTTTTCTGCACCCTCTCCAATTTTTCAATCTGGGCACCGGATCTGGATTCAGTATTCCAACATTGGTCTCACCAATGCTGTATACAGAAATGAGCTCACCATCTACCTTCTACTAACGACACCCCTGTTTATACAGCCTAGGATAAGTTGCAAACAACAAAGGAGGAGAAAGACTAGGGTGTATTTGTCAGTCCCAAGAATCAGGATGACTGTGAGCTACCAATGTGGTGCAGCAGTGAACAAGGCACATAAGATCCTAGAATGTGTCAGGCAAGATAGGGCAATATTAATATCCTTATACAAGACACTGGTGAGACCTACTCTGGCAAAGTGTGTAAGATTCTGGTCACTCGTATTCAAGAATCATAGAATCATAGAATATCAGGGTTGGAAGGGACCTCAGGAGGTATCTAGTCCAACCCCCTGCTCAAAGCAGGACCTAATCCCAACTAAATCATCACAGCCAGGGCTTTGTCAAGAAAGATGAATTCAGACTGGAACAGGTGTGGAGAAGGGCTCCTAGGATGGGCAGAAGAATGGAGGGCCTGTCTTACGTGGAGACTGAAAGAGCTTGGCTGGTTTAGCCTAGCAAAACGCAGGCTGAGTGGGGATCGGATTGCTCTATAAATACTGTCTCAGTCTGCACCCCAAATTCACCATAGTAATATGATTATGAAACGATTATGATATAATTATTATGCATCCTGTACAAGATATGTAATGTGAGGTGTCTATGGAAAAGTTATGGTTTGGTGACTCTGATTATTCTATTTGTATGAATATGTATAATTTCTGTATATGGAGTTATTCATATTGACCATGTATCTGTATTTCAAATGTGCTTGCACCTGGGTAACATGCACAATGCTTTACCCACAGTCTCCAATAGAGAGTGAGGGGTTCTTTGGGTCCAATAGAGAGTTAGCCACAAGCACTTGGAGCTGGACTTGGTTTATGCCCCTTTCTATTAAGAATCTGCATGGCCTTGCTTAGCCGGTGTGTGCGTGTCTCAAGCCTGAGGGAGAGGAGGAGACCCTATGAGCTGTGCCTCAGGTACTAGTGACTCTGCGAGCTCGTCACTGTTATGTCCGGCTGTCTGTGGCGTAACCCTGTTCCTTACAACAGGAGGCTCTGTAGCCCATGA
This sequence comes from Platysternon megacephalum, assembly GCA_003942145.1. Classification (NCBI taxonomy): domain Eukaryota; kingdom Metazoa; phylum Chordata; order Testudines; family Platysternidae; genus Platysternon; species Platysternon megacephalum. Next base: position 333,810 of record QXTE01000283.1, on the reverse strand, counting down.
TGGGAGGTTAAAGAGGGCGGGGAGAATCAATGGGTTTGGAGCAGGCAGGAGGAGGTTGACATGAGCAGCAATGTCTTGAATAAACTGGGTGCCTCCCCGGCCATGTGTGACCACAGATAACACGGATAACTCGCAGGCTCTGATGGGATGTCTAGCCGCACAAAGGCAAGGCAAGCTTTCGTTCGGTGATGTTCACGGCAGTTTTGTTTGAATATTAGAACCAGTCGACGTTCACGTTCTTTTTTAATAGTCATAAGGGCAACATCAGAAATATGAGTAAATAACGCATGTGCCGCTGGGCTTCAGCATTTGCACATCCACAGCCTTGGAAGCCTGGCCTTTGATCCTACACCCCATTCGAGGGGCAACCCACTGTGAATTGTTCCTTTTGGGGGGGGGGGGATAGCTCAGTGGTTTGAGCATTGGCCTACTAAACCCAGGGTCGTGAGTTCAATCCTTGAGGGGGGCCACTTAGGAATCTGGGGCAAAATTGGTCCTGCTAGTGAAGGCAGGGGGCTGGACTCAATGACCCTTCAGGGTCCCTTCCAGCTCTATGAGAGAGGTATATCTCCATTTATTATTATTTTTTTTTTTTTTTTTTTTGCCACATGGCAACACAAGGGAAAAAGAAGGGGGAAGACTTTATTAAGCCAAGCATAGGAATTACCGACATGGACAAGACCAATGGCCCATCTAAACCCGCATCCAGTCACTTATAGTGGCCAGTATCCGGTGACCCCCAAAAGGACAATGACGGAAAGCAGGCCCACCTGGGGATTTCCCAGCTGAGTCCTTTCCCAGCCCCCATCCCCGTGCTCCCTGCCTGAAAGAAGAGGCTGTGTCCTATTGTGCAGGGGCTGAGCTGAAGCAAAAAGAGATTAAATGATTGTCCAAAACCACGCAGGGACTCTGTGCCAGAGCTGGGAATTAAATATGGGTTGCCTAAATCCTGATCCCTTGCCTTACCCACAAGACCATCCTTCCTCTTCCCAGCTGCAGGACAGTAGCAGAAAATTATGACATGGAACTTAAAGAGATCAGAACTCTTCTACGTTTTGTGCTGTCACATGGAAAAACATCCCATCCTTTTGTGGCATCCTCCTAAACTACAGCAGCGGGTGTCTGGGATTCCCATGAGGTAATTCTGCATAGTTGAAATGAAATAATAAAAGATCAAGCTCACTCGACCGTTCTGGGTTCAGGTCAGGATTTATTATTATTTTTTCAGTCTTTGCCAGCGTATCTGGGATGTGAAGGACACAAAGCAGGACACAATGCGTTTACAGGCTAAAATAGGCCCTTGGAGGTATCTGGTGCATTTGGCCGCACGGAAGCCGTGCCCCAGCTGTATGGGCCTGGAGTGGGATGGGACACAGCAGCTGGCTATACAGGGATCACTCACTCAGCGCTTAATAATAATACCTAGCACTTGTCATCAGTACATCTCAAAGTGCTTTAAAAGGCAGTGTCAGCAGCCCTGTTTTACATATGGGGAAACTGAGGCACAGGGTGATGAAGATACTTGGCCCAGGTCACCCAACAGACCAGGGGCAGAGCCAGGATTAGAACCCAAGTCTTACCCGATGCTCTATCTGCTAGGTCACACTGCCTCTCTACATGCAGGCACCGCTGGGTGGGATGCCTGTGGCAGCTGTGTAACCACACTTAGAAATTCTGCACATGAGTTTGAGGCAAGAAGTGAAGCAACTGTCAGGCCGGCATCGTAGCAAGTATCTCAGAATAACGTTACTGAAGTCAGGGGAGTTGGACGCTGTGAGGAGCATAGCAGCTGTTATCTACCTAGGGCTACCAGTAGCCATCGAGCAGCTAACCTCTGGGAAATCCTTACATTGTTTTCCCCATTTGCCTTTGATGGAGAATCCCATTGGACGATGGGCCTGACTCTGCCACAGCCTCGCACCTCATGTCGCCTTATAAACCTGTGCAAAGTGGGTGCAAATGCTACCAGATCCAAAGGGATGCATTTTACACAGGTGTGAATGATGGCACGGATGCAGGGACAGTGTGAACAAGCCCCCTCAGTCTTTATTTGGGATCCTCTTCCTCTGGAACCTCTGGACTATCCTCCTGCGGATCTGCTCGGTCTTCACGCTGTACACGATGGGGTTCATCACTGGTGGGACCAGCACATAGACATCAGCCATGAGGACGGGGACGAGGGGAGAGGCACATTCCTCGAAACGGTGGATCATGGAGATGCCAATCATGGGGACGTAGAAGATCAGGACTGCACAGATGTGGGAGACGCAGGTGTTCAGAGCCTTGAGGCGCTCCTCCTTGGACGCAATGCTCAACACAGTCGTAATGATCATGACATAGGATAGGACAATGAGCAGCGCATCTAAGCCCATCGTGGAGATGACCACAAACAAGCCATAGATGCTGTTGATCGTCCTGTTGGAGCAGGCCAGCTTCATGACATCCTGGTGCAGGCAGAAGGAGTGGGAGAGGACATTGGGAAGACAATACTGCAGCCGCCGGAGGAGAACAGGGATTGGCATTACCATGAGCACGCTCCTCGCCATGAGAGCCAGCCCTATCCTGGCAACAGTGGCGTCGGTTAAGATTGAGGCGTACCTCAGGGGCTTGTGAATGGCCACAAAGCGGTCAAAGGCCATGGCCAGCAACACAGCTGACTCCATGACAGAGAAGGTGTGGATGAAGTACAGCTGGGCGAAGCAAGCATCGGCATTAACCTTCCTGGAATTAAGCAGGAAGACGCTCAGCATTGTGGGCAACGTGGAAGCTGACAGGCCCAGGTCGGTGAGCGCCAGCATGCTCAGGAAATAGTACATGGGCTGGTGGAGGCTCGCCTCCGCCCGTGTAATGAACAGGATGGTGCAGTTCCCTAGGACTGCCACAATATACAAGGAGCACAAAGGGATGGCGAGCCAGCCGTGTGCTTGTTCCAGCCCTGGGAGGCCCACCAGGAGGAATACTTCCGGGCTGGCTGAGGTGTGATTGAAAGCTGCCATGCTGCCGAGCCCGGGTCACCCACACCGTTCCCTAGAACGAGAAGCAGTTTTGTTATTAAAGCCATGATTGGGTGCCACAGAACCTATTCACAACATAGTACAAGTCCTTGAGCCAAGCTCTTCCCAGGTTTACCTCCACTGATTCCCAAGCAGTTGCTGCAGTGTGAATTCGGGATTCCCTGTTACTGGAGAGAGAGAGAAAAACCACACCTGTTCCCTCTTAGAAAGGCATCTTGTTTAGCTTTGACTAGCTGCAAGGACCTTGCAATCTCTCTTTGTTGTATGAAGTTGTGCATTCTGTGCATCACTTATGATTTCTCCTGAGGCAGCAAAACCCCGCCCTGTCATTGGCTAACTGACTCCATCACTGCTTCTTGGGAACAAGAGATCGGAGATGTGTACTTCTAACATACTGCAGCTTCAATCAAGTTAATACATCTCTATCGTCTCATTCCGGAGCTCACATACCTGTCACTCCTGAGGTCCCTGCTCAGGAAAAACTCCCACTGCAATCCATGGGATAAAGGACTCAATAACCACCGAGAGAGGGTTTTGGAGCTGGCCCAGTGACACAGATGACCCTCAAACTTACCCCAAAAGGCTGTTCAGCATTGGTGGATGGGTGTTGAGCGCGTACTGAACATACAGTTCAAAGGTGGATGCCTGAAGCTAGGCACCCAAATCTGCATTTAGACACCCAATTAAATCGACCTTATTGCCAGAGGTGCAGCGCACTCACAGCTCCCCGTGACTTCCTGGAGTGAACCTGGGGGAGTTCTTTGTATTATTGGCCTGTGAAGAGCGGTTGCTTCCTTCCCTCCCTGCCCCACTACCTCCAGCACACACCTATCCACCCCTTCCCCCTCACACTTTCACAGTCCGCGCACACAATTGACTCTTTTCAAACTAAACCAATTTGCATGGAGAATCTGAACCAGCAAGTTCGGCCATTATTGCAAACTCTTGGTTTCAGTGAGAGCTGCAGATGGGATCATCCTGGGTGGGCCCAATTCTGCTCTCACATGCTCCGAGCAATCCCACCTAAGTCAAAGGAGTTGCACCAATGGGCAGGCCCTGCATCAGGGTTCCAAGACTTTGCTTGGGACTTTTGTGGACTACCCTCCTGTAACATCCTGATTGGCACCAACGTAACGGAATGGAGTTTCAGAACCTCTGAACTGAAACTGACAGCCCTCTGTAGCCCAGTGGGCCAGCTTACCTCTGTTATATTCACTTCTTTGCATTATAGGACAAGCTCTGTTATCCGGCACTTTAATATCCAGAAAACTCAGTTAACCGGCATCTGGGGCTGGAGCACTTGTGGGGGCCCAGCACTCAGTTACTCCTCCCCCACCCTCCCTCAGTTTCTGGAGCACTGCAAATAAGCTCAGGAAGGGAGAGGGAGGAGCTGGGGCAGGGGTGTTCGGGGGAAGAGGCAGGGCGGCTGCAGAGCACCATGATCGGGGTCCGGGAGCACAGCCCTGCAGCTGGCAGCGGGACCAGGAGTGCAGCCCCACGGCTGTAGGGGGGAATTTTATCCATAGCAACATCAGCCAATCATAGAACATGAACTGACACCAGCTTCTGGAAGGTTTCGGTCGGAACATCTGACCGCAAAGGTGCCATGATAATGAATTAATGTATATGATAATGGGGTGAAATCATAAATACACTAACCTCTAGAAGAAGGACACCTTAACATTGGTAAGGGAAGGATATACGTATAAGGAAGAGGGGAGAAACCCCTATTAAATATGCATTAGACATGGTAACATCAGCATAACACGAGTCATTACAAAACCTAATTTTACCATACTAATTTCCCCCTACTGTTACTCACACCTTCTTGTCAACTCTTTGAAGTGGGCCACCCTCATTACCACTACAAAAGTCATTTTTCCTCCCTTGGTATTCTACTGTTAATTGAATTGTCTCATTAGACTGACTCCCCACCTGGTAAGGCAACTCCCATCTTTTCGTGTACTATGTATACTGTATAAATATACCTGCTACTGTATTTTCCACTCCATGCATCTGATGAAGTGGGTTCTAGCCCATGAAAGCTTATGCCCAAATAAATTTGTTAGTCTCTAAGGTGCCACAAGGACTCCTTGTTGCATCCCAGGGCCGCAGGGGGGAGCGATGTAGACCTTGGGAGGGGCAGAGTGATGGCCACTGGTGAAGATGAGAATGGTGAAGGTGATGAGGAAGATAATGGCTAACATTTCAGGTTGTTCTGGAAGGGATGGTGTCAGTATGGATATTCAGATGTACTATCTGTATTATCTCTATCTACCTTACTGAGCGTGTGTCTTTGCTAAATGTATTTGTAACTATAAAAGAGTTGATATAGTGTGAGTGTCGCACCTATGCACATCGGGGTGCCCAATCATATAATAACTTTAATAAGAATCTGACTGGGCCTGATCTTGGGACAACAACCTGTCAAAACCTTAAAGTGATAACTTGGAATTTAATTCATAATCTTTAGACCAGGTTACACCCCAAAATAATAAATCCAGGGTCCCACTTCACTTTGACCCATTGTGAATAAAAGATGATGCACTGGCTTTTTGCCCTCTTTTCTTCTCCATTTCACTGGCTACGATGCCAAGCACCTTCACTTCCTCTCTCCTTACATTTACTCCCGCACAGCCTTCAGATTCATCTTCCTAACTGGAGTTTCTCCTTCCGACTGTATTGTCTGAATTTGCTGTTGGAGACCGAGCGACCAGCGCAGTCTGCTGAATGGTTTTCTGTGTTCTTAGTGTACGTGATTGGCAGGTGCATCAACGCTCTTCAATTATGTGCACAAATCTGGAGTCATGCCAGTCTGCAAATCTGGTGTCAAACCAGGAAAGACAATGGCATTGTTCCAGATTTACACCAGTGTAGTTGAGATCAGAATCTGACCTCTATTTTTATATCAGTGTAAAATCAGTGCTGGTAACATCTGTGGGTGACACAAAGATTGGTGGGGCAGTAAATAATGAGGACAGGGCACCATCCCACAGAGCCATCCGGGCAAGCTGGGCCCATTCGAACAACATTCATTTGAATACCGCCAAAAGCAAAGACAGACATCTCAGACAAAGGAATGCAGGCATATCTACCGAACAGGGGACTATATCCTGGGAGGCAGTGACTCTGAAAGGATTATGGGGTCATAGTGGACAAGCGACTGAGCATGAGCTCCAGGGTGATGCTAGGGATGATGCGATCATTGGATATATGAACAGGGGGTAGTGACCAGGGTGCAGGGAGGGGATTTTACCTCTATTGGGCATTGGTGAGACCGACACTTGGATGTTGCATCCAGCTCTGATGCCCTCATTTTAAAAAGGATGTTGACAAATTAGAGAGGGTGCCGAAAAGAGCCACAGAAATGATTTGAGGGACAGAGAAAATGCCTCACGTGAGAGACTTAAAGAAATCAGTCTGTTCATCTTATTGAAAAGGAGAGATGTGTAAGGACCTTTCTGGGGAGAACATGAAGGGTACTAATGGGCTCTTTAATCTAGCGGAGACACACAGAACAAGAACCCCTGGCTGGAAGCTGAATTCAGACAAGATGAAATCAGAAATTATTCATGATTTTTAAACAGGGATGGAGATGAACCATTGGAACAAACTCACAAAGGAAGTGATGAATTTTCCATCTCTCAGTGTCTTCAGACCAAAACCGGACACCTTTCTGGAAGGTGTTTTAGCCAAGCAAATGTTTTGGTTTAGTCAAACGCAAGTTATTGGACTCAATAAAAGGGTAACTGAATGAACTGGAATGGCTTGTGCTAGACAGAAGGACACACTGGATGATCTAAAGGTTCCTTGTGGCCTTAACACTATGAATCAAGTCATAATCTGCGGGATATTAGATCCTGTGTGTTCCCATCCACAGCTGTAAACTCTCCTAGCCAGACATAAGTCTGATGCAGGAATTACCGTGTGAAATTCTATGGTTTGGGTTAGGCAGGAGGTCAGACCAGATTATTGTTTATAATAAATTTTGATCTCACTCTGTTCGGTATTAGACCAGATATTAGACAGACTAGATTCGAATGATCACGACCTTATTTCATTTGCTATGTGAACACAGAATATACTCCTGACCAGTGAGATGTGTATACTTGGTATCTTGTGGACACAGTGCTCTTCTGCAGTGAGATCATGGGACGCATGGGGGGGAACCCTGATTTCAGACATTCAGGGTGAAACGTTAAGTAGCAGGCTTGAGAATTGACACTGCATAAAGAATTTTCTCGCAGTCCCTTGTCAAGCTTTCCGAGTGTTTGACCTTCCCTGAAGCATCTTAATACATTAATGAAGCCTCACGATACACCTGTGAGGCTGGTGAGTCAGTAGCATTAGGTCCGCTTTTAGAACTCTATAAGATTCAAGGTATTCTGGGGCAGCTTCTCCCTTCCATCACACTAGTATAAATCTGGAGTCAAACCAGGAAAGACAATGTCAGATGTAGCCCAGTGTAACTGAACTCAGAATCCAACCCATGTATTGCACCGGAGGAACCGACATACTCACCAAATTCAGGCATAAACAGAGAGCAGGAAATGGGGATGCTCTTCATCAGACAGGGATGAGATGCACTGTAGGGTTTTCATGCCCAGCATGCAGTGCCTGTAACGCTCTCCCTGTGGCACAGTTATATGGGTTCCCTCAAAAACTCCCCAGGGGTTGCTGATCATCTGGGAACAAAACATTTCTGTGTGTTCTTTAACCCTATAAGTGCTGCACGCCAAGCACCAGATTCTTAGCTACTGTTAATCAGCATAGCTCCATTGACCTCCATGGAACTACACTGATTTATATGAGTTCAGGACCTGGCCCATTGACATGAGTGGTGCTACACTTGTTTGCACCAGCTAAGGATCTGGTCCTTGGAGCTCAACAGAACTACATCAATTTACACCAGCTGATGATCTGATCCATTGATATCACTGGAGCTAGGGCAATTTACACCAGTTGAGTATCTGATCCATTGACATCAGTGGTGCTACATCCATTTACACCAGCTGAGGATCTGGACCCAAACTATTAAACCATAATAAGAGCATCTATGTCCTTTAATGTGCTATGTTCTTGGTTGTCAATTCTCAGTGTTCTCCTCCAATCTTCACTCCTGCAACCTCCTCTATTTGACAAACTGGTTTTGAAAAATTTAAGCTCCCACATAAACATCTGTCCACTTCTAAAACCAACCTGGAACTTTGTGGAGAGCTCTGACCTATGCATTTAGCTCCCCCATCTCCATGTGTTCTTTTCTATTTCATTTAACATTTTTCACCTGTCTCCTCGCGTCCCATGGTTCAGCCAGGATTGGGACTGGAAATGCAGAGACCCTTTGGCCTGGGGACATCCACGGTTAAAAGCAAGACTCAGTGAGCTTGAGCTAAAAGACCAGAGGCTTTAGCTGAGAGCGGTAACAGGCCTATATCGTCAGGATCAGGCACAGAGGGAAATGTAACACACACTGTCCCATGTGTTATACAAGCACTCCCTCTTCTTGGGGCATAGTTTTCTTAATGCAGAAATTAGCAATAATAAAACAGGAAGTTCAGTTCAAACCTCCTCTATTGGTTGGTATGTTCATATGATCCTCCCTCCTGGATGCTCAGCCCAAACCCTAGATCCTCTCTTCCCACAGAACCCCTCCCTGCTCTGAAATAAAGGAAGACATTTGCTCCTGGTTCAAATATAGTCCCAAATTTCTAGGGCAATTACCTTTCAACAGCACTGGTACATTCATAGATTTTAATACCAGAAGTGGCCAGAGGGACAGGGGAGGAGGGAGCAGAGAGAGACAATGTGAGTGGAAAGGAAGGAGAAATACTGTGGCGACTGAAGGAGCAGGGAGAGAGAATGCAAGAGGGGTAGGAGATTAAGTGGGGGCAGTAAGGGTGATAAGGAAGGAATGGAGAAGGCTAGAAGGACAGGGAGGGACAGAACAGCAGAAGAGATTCACTGTAGCTCCTGCCAAGCAGACACAGGAAGACCCGCATGTCTGTTGGCGCGTTTAAGGTTGGGATTGAAACCTGAAATGCTCACATATGAATTGGGGATGGCAACTTCCCTCTAAATGTTCAAAAAACAGAATATTACCTTGTCTCTCTAATATCCTGTAGCCAACCCAGCTACAAGGACACTGCACACACAAAAGAGAAGGCACTTGAAAAGTCCCGCAATAGTAATAATAATAATTTAATCATTACTGCTAGGATCACATTGTTTTTCTGTCGATCTCATGATCTTTGTGTGGGGGAGGGGCAGGGGGGGACGGACCTGTCCCATGGATTTTGAATGTTTTGGGTTGACAATAATGAGAGACAACTTCACTGACGAACTCCAATCCATGGCTGTTCCTATACATGGGGGCTGTGAGCAGGTGAGGCATGGGTGGGCTGGGGGAAGGATTAGGCCAAGGGATCAAAGTCTATAAATCATCCCATCTTGCCCCAGAAGGAGGCTGCACCACCTGGCCCAGCCATGGGGTTGCAGCAGCCTCTGGGAAACAAATGTGAGCTTCCTCCATGGCCCGGGCCGGCTCCAGGTTTTCTGCCGCCCCAAGCGGTGAAAAAAAAAAAAAAAAAGCCGATCGGTAGCACTTCGGCGGCAGCTTAATCGCGCCGCTCCATTCTTTGGCAGCAGTTCGGCAGCGGATCCTTCACTCCTTCTTCCTCTTCGCCTGCACTTTGGTGGCAGCTCAAAGAGGAACAGAGGGACTGAGGGACCCGCCGCCGAATTCCCGCTGAAGACCTGGTTGGGCCGCCCCAATAGTGGACAGTGTGCCACCCCTTTCGATTGGTCGCCCCAAGCACCTGCTTCCTTAGCTGGTGCCTGGAGCCGGCCCTTTCCATGGCCTGTCCTCTGCTCACCTGCCCAGGATCCAGATCAGGTATGAAGTCTGTGATGTGCTTGAAAACTGTGTTGGAATTGTGGACTGTCACTTTAATTTCAAAGGGGTTTACTGGTCCTGCTTGTAGGAAAGGAGCTCTGTATGGAAGCGAGAGGTCTGAGTGACTAGAGTAAGGTGAGGTAAGTTGGGCATGTCTGCCTTAGGGAGCAGCCTGTTTTGTCTCTCTCTGCTTTGGGGTTCTTCTGTGTGAGGACTCTGAATTCTAAGAAACAAAGCAGGGATACACTGCAATCTTCCAGTAAGAGGATTTTTTGTTGTCAGACAAAAACAATGTTTATAGTCCATTAAGGTTGCAGCAGAACTTAGCCCCTCCACCCTTGTACAAACAGAAAGAAAAAGTTCCAGGGTGTGTTGGTCAATTACAGGATGACTATGAGCCACCAACGTGATGCAGCTCTGAAAAAGGCTATTGCATTCCTGGGATGCATCAGGCGAGGTATTTCCAATAGAGACAAGGAAGTGTTATTCCCATTGTAGAAGGCATTGGTGAGACCCCATCTGGAATACTGTGTGCAGTTCTGATACATCATGTATAAGAAAGATGAATTCAAACTGGAACAGGTGCAGAGAAGGGCTATGAGGATGATCAGAGGAATGGAATAACTACCTATACTCTGATTTTTCTAGCATGGAATTTCTATCCATACAGATTCTATGGTACGGTTTAGATTTTTACTTTAGTTGATTCTAAACATTCTTTCACATATAGTACCACTTCCACAGCAGCACAATCTATGCTGTCATTCCTATATATCTTGTACCGTAGTATTACTGTGTCCCATTGATTATTATTTTTCTGCCAAGTTTCTGTGATGCCTATTATATCAATATCCTCATTTAATACTAGGCACTCTAGTTCACCCATCTTAGCATTTAGACTTTTAGCTCTTGTATATAAGCATTTGTACATTTTGTCAATATGCAGTTGCTTGCCTGCCTGTCTTATATTTTAATGGGACTCATTCATGTTTGACTGTTGCTTGCTAACTCCTATTTATAGAAACATAGAAGTGTGGGACTGGAAGGCACCTCAGCAGGTCATCTAGTCCAGCCTCCTGCACTCAAGGCAGGACTAAGCAATAACTAGATCATTCCTGGCAGGTGATCTATGCTATCCCTGATCTAATCTGTTCATAAAAATCTCCAGTGATAGAGATCCACCACCTCCCTAGCTATTTGTTCTAGTGCTTAACTACCTTGACAGTTAGGATGTTTTTCCTAATGTCCAACCTAAGCCTCTGTTGCTGCAATTTAAGCCCATTGCTTCTTGTCCTATCCTCAGAGGTTAAAGAGATAAAAAAAATCACCCTCCTTCTTGTAACAACCTTTTATGTATTTGAAAACTGTTATCATGTCTGGGACTTTTCAGCTTCGAAAAGAGATAGCTAAGGGGGGATATAATAGAGGTCTATAAAATCATGACTAGTGTGGAGAAAGTAAATAAGGAAGTGTTATTTACTCCTTCTTGTAACACTTGAACTAGGGACAACCAACTGAAACTAATAGGCAGCAGGTTTAAAACAAATAAAATGAAGTATTTTTTCACACAACACACAGTCAACCTGTGGAACTCCTTGCCAGAGGATATTGTGAAGGCCAAGAGGGTAACAGGGTTCAAAAAAGAACTAGATAAATTCATGGAGGATAGGTCCATCAATGTGGATAGTGACATCATCCCTTGGCCCTCACTCCCCTCACAACTCAACACCTGGAAACATGTCACAAGAAAAAAGACTGAATCGGGGAGTTGGTCCCAGCCTGAGCATGGAAGCTCTGTGATCTGCTTGTATTATTTATCAGGGTTAGACACTGCTTGATTCAAATCCTTTCTAGTTTATAGAACTCAGATTATGTTTTTTACTTTTATTTCTTAGGTAATCAACTTTGATCTGTACAGTTACTACTTATTATCACTTAAAATCTATCTTTTTGTAGTTAATAAATCTGTTTTATATATTATCTAAGCCAGTGTATTTTGCATGAAGAGCTTGGGGAAATCTGCTCAGGAACAAGAGCTGGTGCATGTCCTCTCCATATTGAGAGATGGGCAGACTAGATAATAAATTTACAATGGTCAGGCTTCTGACCACGGCAAGATGTACAGCTCTGAGGTCCTAGGCTGAGGAACTGGGGGAATTGGCTGGAGTCTCTATAATGTTGGTTCATGAGTAGCTGACAAAAGCATTCATGTAACTCAGCTGGGTGTGTCCCTGCCTGTGGATGGCTGTGTAAGTGCAGGACCTGGAGAGGTTTAAAGCTTGTCACAGCATCACAGTGTGAGAGGGATTGGTAAGACAAAGGGCTCAACGGTACCTCAGTTTGAGTTTTCACCCCAGGGAACCCATCACAACAATGCAGTGACCTGTTTGCTAAGCAGCTTATATGGTGTTGAGCAACTAACGTCAGTGATCTGAGATCTGCTCTAGCTGCCCATCATCTTTTGGGTGGAATTTAAGGTATTGGTATTGACCTACGTAGGACCTGGTATCTACGAAATCATCTGTCTTTCTCTCTCTCCCCAAGCGATACTCTCCTTGTGACAGGCAGAAGTGCTTGAGTTGGAGCCCCCTCTGTTTAAAAGTCGAAGGGTTTCCAATTCAACTTTAGAACCCAAATGCCCCCTCTGCTGCAAAGGATCTGGAACAAGGCTGGATACCTGGCCCACGGCCTCCAAACCTTGGCTCATTCCTAGACAGGCACCCAAACTGCAAACTACATAGGCACTAATCTGCACTCTCAGGAGAGAGCGGGGGGCATTATTAGTCATTTTGATAGTCAACCAATCAATGATTAGAAGCTAAGCCATGTGGGCTTATATGACCAATCGTTCACCAAATCCTTTTGGCTAACAAATGCACTTGTAGGTTGGTTTCCAAACAAATAAAAGGGTTCACTCTGCCGGAGAAGTGTTTGGAACTAGGTACTCACTTCGCCTGGCAGGAATGGGCTGTCAGTGGAAAGACAAAACAATACAGATCTAACATTCTCTGGATGACCGGGAAAGGCTAGAAAAGACCACTGCAATGGGCATATACAACAGTGGTGACTTGAGTGGGTCTTTCCAACAAATCTATTATATTCAACCACATGTTATTGGGCTTGAGGCAGGAATTGCTAGGTGTAATTCAATGATCTATTATACAGGAAGTTAGATTAGATCATTATGTCCCTTCTAGCCTTATAATCTATAAAGATGAGTATGGCAGATGGTGGGGAACAGTTTAACAGAAGGCTTCATGGTATGCAAATTTTATTAAAAAATGGCATATTAAGGAAGGATTTCAACAAATAAGTAAATATCAATAACAATTATTTACAATAAAGATCAAGGTAACAATGGTGAAAAACTACATTTTATTACGGAGGCATCAGTAGCAAAGCCATAGTTAAAGATGAGTAAAGTTTTGCCCTTAGAGCAGAGATACAACTTCTGTATGTATGAAAAACACAGTGTAGCCTCAGCCAACACTTATTCTCTGACTGCAGAATGAGTTCCCAGAGAATTTACAAGTCAACCTGCTAATTAGTTTAGGAATGAATGCATGTAATCTTTCTCCCTTAAAATTCTGTCTTCCTTATATGTATTCCACTGAACACCCCCAAGTCCCTGTACGAAACACGATACCTTATTCATGAAGGAGAAGCTCTAAGGGCATACGTTTTGCTGACTGGAATTTTGCGGGGTGAACACTACAATCTTTCCTTTTGGGAGTGTCATAAACAAAGAGCTACGGGTAGCATAAAATCCCTCCTGAGCAGCTGTACTGAATCCTTACCTGTAAGGGGTTAAGAAGCTCAAATAACCTGGTTGGCACCTGACCAAAAGGACCAATAAGTAAAGAAGATACTTTCAAATCTTGGCGGGGCGGTTTTGTTTGTGCTCTCTTTGTTGTTCCCTCTCTGGATGGAGAGAGAGACCAGGCAGTAAAAACATCTCCTGAAAACATATCTCAAATGAGCATCTAAGATTACAAAAATTGTAAGTAAGGGCAAGGAAATGCGTTAGATTATCTTTTGTTTTAGCTTGTGAATTTTCCCTATGCTAAGAAGGAGTTTTATTCCTGTTTTTTGTAACTTTGAAGCTGAGCCTAGAGGGGAATCCTCTGTGTTTTAAATCTTTTTATCACCCTGTAAAGTTACCTTCCATCCTGATTTTTGCAGGTGTGATTCTTTTACTTTTTCTTTAAGTAAAGTTCTTCTTTTAAGAACCTGATTGATTTTCAGTGTCCTAGAGACAAAGGTCTGGTCGGTACTCACATTATTATCAGGCCTCCCCAGGAAAGGGGGTGAAGGGGCTTGGGGGAATATTTTGGGGGAACAGGTGACCAAGTGACCCTTTTCCTGAAGTGACCCTTTTCTCCAAGTGACCCTTTTCCTGAAATTTTGTCTAAATCACTTGGTGGTGGCAGCAATACCATCCAAGGACCAGCGCCGGCTCCAGGGTTTTTGCTGCCCCAGGCAGCAAAAAAAAAAAAAAAAAAAAGCCGCGATCGCGATCGCGATCTGCGGCGGCAATTCGGCGGGAGGTCCTTCGCTCCGAGCGGGAGTGAGGGACCCTCCGCCGAATTGCCGCCGAATCGCTGGACGTGCCGCCCCTCTCCCGAGGGGCCGCCCCAAGCACCTGCTTGGTCAGCTGGTGCCTGGAGCCGGCCCTGCCAAGGACAAGGAAAGTAATTGTACCTTGTGGAAGTTTTAACCTAAGCTAGTGGAATATAAACTTAGGGGGGTCTTTCATGCAGGTGCCTACATCTATACCCCACCGTTCAGAGTGGGGAGGGAACCCTGACAGGGAATCTGTAACCAGAGTCGCTGGAGGGGCTATACTGAGAATGCTCAATCAGGGAAAACTGCAAGGAATAGGGTAGACAAAATCCAAAACTGGTGGCTTATTCTTATAATTAGATTCACTGAACCAGTAAAAAAAAACAGCTTCTATAATATCTTACTGGTTACCAAGAAGCCAAAATACAGTTCCCTTTAAGCAATCCAGCCTTTGGCTCCCACCCAGACAACCAAGTGTAAATATTGAGAGTTATTTAAAATCTTATTCACCATCTATAAAGTTCTACTTCTCCCAAGAGAAGTTCTACTGCTCCCAAGAGATTGGACACATTACACACCAGGTAAATGAATATTTCAGATCTTACCCTGTGGACTGCTTACCCTGAGGACTGCTTGAGGGCTCGGGCATCGTCTCCTTTCGGGGTGAGGTCCTCTCCCTCCAGCCCCATAGGGAAAGTCCCGCTGTACGTGTCCTCTCCAACCGCAGGCGTAGCAAGCCCTTTCCCCGGGTCCCCTCGCCCTGGTGCTCCGAGGCTCACGCCTCCTTTAACCTCCCTCGCAAGGAGTGTTCGCAGGGCCCGCTGCTCCTCTGCCAGCTGGCCAACCTGCACTTGGAGGGCCCATAGTGCCTCCCACAGTCTGTCCTGGATCTCTCGGCCCCCCTTCAGGCCATCAGCCCCCTTCCGCTGGGGAACTGACACCAGGCCCCACCCAGGGACAACACCTGGGGTCTCCGCATAGTACACCCCGGTGTATGTGGGATCCATCGACCCTGCTTGTCTCTCCACCTCAATGTCCAGGCAATAGTCCCAGTCCTTGTCCTGGCCCCTTGTGTCAGGGGCGGACAGCTTATGCCCACATTCTCCACCAATTGTAAGGGAGCTCGGACTCGCCCCTGTGGCGCCTCCTGCTGGTCGTCCAGGGAATTAGCTCTCCCAGCATCTGGAGCGCCCCCTGAAGGCTGGTGATCCAGCTTGCCACTGGCCCGTGTCCCTCCCAGGACCCCGGTGCCCCTTTCTCTGGGTCTCCCCCTCCCAGGGGAACCCTCCACCCACTATCCCCACCTTGCCTCAGTTGTAGGCTACTGCCAGTCACCAACTAGCCCCCGCGCCCTGGGGCAGACTGCAGTGTCAGCCACTCATCATAGGCCAGGTTGGGTTTGGACCTGCTGCCTTGGCCTACCCCTGGGCTGCCCTCTGCAACCCCCAGTACCTGTTGGCCTTTGCTAGGCCACAGCCTGGGGCTTTCCAGGCTAGAGCTCCCCAGCTCCTCTGCCTTTCCCCAGCCCTGCTCCACTCAGGTACCCTGTTCCTAGCTCCCTGCAGCCAGGCCCTTCTCTCTCTGAAGGCAGAGAGAGACCTCCTGTGCTCCTGGCTCAAAGCCTTTTTATAGGGGCCGGCTGTGGTCTGTTTGGGGCGTGGCTCCCAGCTGTGCCTACTTCCCCAATCAGCCTGGGAGCTGCTTGCCCCAGCCCCAGCCCTCTGCTGGGCTGTTCTAAGCCCCTCAGGGCAGAAGCGGGTTTCCACCCCGCTACACACCCAAATACACACTTACAGCCAATTCTTATTAACTAATGTATTTATTTAAAAGAAAAAGAAAGAGAGTTATTGTGGTAAAAAATCATTATACATACAGATATGAATCAAGTTCTTAGGTCAGTTTCATAGCACACATGGTGAGGCAGCTGATTTGTAGAAATCCTTCTGGAATTCATGGAAAAAGTCATAGTCCAGTAGGAAGTCCATGTGCAACATTAGTTCAAATTCTTCCATAAGAATTGCAGGGCTAATCCAGAAGTCCTGTCTTGTGACTTGAACTTCCCCGACAAAGTTTAAGCAGATCTGAGATAGTAAGGATGAGGCCCCAAAATCCCTTTATAACTGAAGTTCAGCTGATTAGCCTCCTCTCTGCAAATAATCACTACAGGCATTCCTTGGACGAAGAATGGGTAATGCCCATGGTTGCTTTGAAGTAAATCTCTATTTCCTAGGCATACACCAATAACTAGTTGCATTGATTAGCATAAGGCAATTAACCATTCAAACGTTTCCTAGGTAGTTTACTACAAACTTCAAAAAGAAATAAAGACAATGATATTACTACACTACAAGTTTCATTTAAATGTTAATGTCCCCTTTTCATCTCTGAATCAATGAAATATAGTTATGAAACATTAAAGGCAGGAACTGAAATTTAGCATCTACAAGCTAATTAAATCACATCGCTGAACTTCTAATAAGATATAGGTAAACCCAGATTAATATGATTAGTATCTACTTCTGATTCTCTAACAATACAGGACTACATTTCAAGAACTCTAGTCTATTTACCATGGCTGTGCTAAATATCTACAAGGAATGTCCCTCTTTACCATTTCAATGCTTTTCTAATATGTCCTTAAAGGTTGCTTTTAGTTCAACCAGCCTGTTGGTTGCTTAACCCTCACTGGCTCCATGTGACAGAACCAACTCAGTGCCCCCATTGGAGCCTGTTAGTGGAATAGTTTTGAAAGGTTTTCACGATCCGTTTACGAAGCTCCTTGGTTTTTATGCTGTACACAATGGGATTGAGCACCGGGGGGAGGAGGAGGTGGAGATAAGAGAGAAGAATTTGACTCTGAGGAAGAGCCTTTTGCTTGAACCTGTGAATCATAGACAAACTGATCAGCGGGGTGTAGAAAAGCAGGGTGGCACAGATGTGGGAGACACAGGTGTTCAGAGCCTTGAGACGTTCTTGCCAGGATGTGATACTCTGCACAGTCTTAAAGATCATGATGTAAGACAAAATTATGAGCACTGAGTCTAATCCCAGAGAAGAAAGGACAATAAACAAACCATAGAAGCTGCTGGGCGTAGTATCTGCACAGGCCATCTTCATAACATCTGGATGCAAACAATATGAATAAGAGAGAGGTTGGATCTTGCTGTATGGCAACCTCTTGAGAAGAATGACAGCTGGGATATGCAGACCACTACCCCTGATTATTATCGCCAGCCCTATGTTTCCTATCCTTGCACTGGTTAAAGTCGAAGCGTATCTCAGCAGGTGCCGTATTGCAACAAAGCGGTCAAATGCCATAGCTAATAGTACAGAGGATTCCATGACGGAAAAAGTGTGAATAAAGAAAAGTTGGGTCAGACAGACATGAATGCCAATTTCTCTGGTGTTAAACAGGAAGACGCTGAACATTGTTGGCAAGGTGGAAACAGATAAACCAAGGTCGGTGACAGACAACATAGAAAGGAACAAGTACATGGGCTCATGGAGATTCTGCTGTGTCTTGATCACAAACAGAATCAGACTGTTTCCTAAAATTGCAATGAGGTACATGGAACAGAAAGGGATGGAGATCCAGGGGCCATCAGCTCCCAGCCCTGGAATTCCTGCCAGGAGGAACATTGCAGGACTGATGTTCGATTCGTTGCAGGTTGGCATGATGTGCGGGGGTAGGGGATGGTTCTGATCAGTTTACCATACCACATTCCCTACAATTAAAAACAACATTTTTAAAAATATGGGCGACCATGACAAAAAATATGGCTCTTCCTGCCACTGCTCTACAGACAGGTTGGAGCCAGTACCTTGATTAAAAACCCTCGTGGTACTCACCGATCCCCAGATCAGTTATAAAACTCCATTACTAATAATATCCTGTGCTTACATAGAGCTTTACATTCATAAATCTCAAAGTGCTTTACAAAAGATCCCAAGCGTCCATGGGTCTGATTCAAAGCCCATTGACACTCATAGGAAGGAGGATGTAGATCCTCATTTAACTGAGGGGGAAACTAAAGCACAGAACAGGTAAGCAACTTGTGCAAGGCCAGGCAGGAGATCAGTGACAGAACTCAGGTCTCCCGGCTCTCAGCTGAGTGCCCCTTCACTAGATGGAACTTAGAATATGAAGAGTTGTATGAACTCAAATTGTTAAATGGAACATAAGAAAAGCAGAATCGACGTGAACCAAAACACTGGATCAGAACACCCCTGCACTCTGGAACAAGCTTTCAGTCTGGATCCAGATCTCAACTCTTTAGCTTGGATCCATCTTAAAAAAGTAAATGGTTTTAGCTATTTTAAAATCTTCTGAGAGGAAAACAATGATGTGCCTTGTGAATGGTGCATGGGCTGAGAAGCATTTGTACAAACTACTCAGTTATGACTGAGAGTGGCCCAAGGGAGGCTGTGGCAGAACAGGGAACAAAACCCAGCTCTGCTGCGTTTTAGCTATAAACACCAGCCTTCAGCTTCTGTTGTACATGCAGGGGCGGCTCCAGGCACCAGCGCAACAAGTGCGTGCCTGGGGCGGCAAGCCGTGGGGGGCGGCCTGCAGGTCGCTGTGAGGGTGGCAGTCAGGCTGCCTTCGGCGGCATGCCTGCGGGAGGTCTGCCGGTCCCGCGGCTTTGGCGGTAATTCGGCGGCTGGTACGCTGAAGGCGCGGCACCGGCAGACCTCCCACAGGCATGCTGCCGAATCTGCATGGCCAGCGGACCGCCCGCAGGCACGCCGCTGAAAGCCGCCTGACTGCCGTGCTTGGGGCGGCAAAAACCATAGAGCCGCCCCTGTGTACATGATGTTATTGTTGGAGGGGGAGGGAGCCACTGAAGACTGTGAATGTCGGCCATGTGCTGTCTTCATTCAAGATGCCTCCTTTGCTCACGCTGGGTGAAATCCACCCCTGTGCAGAGAGCCAACACATGGCCCATGCACCACTTACATTCCTCAACCTGGAATTTTGCCATGTGCACCAGTTTACTGTGAAAAAAAACTCTATCCTCAGGTGTGTTCATCCTCCTAGGGTCATCGACTGGCCAAACTAGCCCTTACCCAGGCAAAACCCTCATTGAGATTAAGTTCTGTTGGATCAAAGATAAAGAGATTGATTATCCCACTTAGGGTATCCCAGCAGACACTCCGGGAGGTGTTATATGCCAAGCAAGCACCATGCCTCTGGAAGCTGTAGGAAGCACAGGGAGTGTATGTCTCTCTTTCAGAGGTCACAGCACAGTCTCCCATCAGCTAGAAACTATGGTCAGATTATTCAGTATTTGCCAATCCGGGGTTACTTGCACCCCTTCCTGTTAAGTGTCTGGTGCTAGTCACTGTCAGTCAGGTTATGAGTTTAGATAGACCACTGTTCGGATGTGGTATGGCCATTCCTAGGTTCCTTGTCACCATACACAGCTGCAGGCAAGCCAATGGCACTCCCAGAAAAGTGCCACAGGGAGTTAAAAACACAAGCTTACTTTCACTGGGATTTGGGTTCCTCACTCCTGAAAATTCCACCCTACACAGGTAATGTTTGCACCACTGTTTGCACCTTAGATTGCAGGCGCCAGAAGGCAGGGACCTGTCTTCCTAGGGGTTTGGGTCCTGTATAAAATAACGAATAATGACGCTGATAATAAAAATGTGCAGTTTTCATTGGTTAAAGATTAAATGTTTCAAGCAGTTGAGACCAGTTTAGACTGCTATTAATATAAGTGAAATCAATGCAATATGAACAGCGTACTTACCAAGCCACTAAAATAGAAGCTGGAGAGTGTTCATCATCTACTCCTGAGGAAGCAGAGCTTGAATGCTCTGCTCAGAAACATTCCCTCTTTCTGTCTGACACCGAGTGTGGAAGTATTTATAATGCAGCGGGTAAAAGCTCTGGAGGATCAGTTAATCAACTGGGAATCACCGTTGATCGCATTGTTACACGTTTTAGCTCGACCAGCACAAATGGAAAATACTTAAAACATAAATGATTTGAAGTATTTCTGCACTGACTTAGTTTTTCACTGGTGCAGCTGCCAGGATTAAGGGGTAACCCAATTCACAAAATGTTTTGCAATATTTAGCAATCGTCCGTCTCAGAGCTGGTTTAAATGGTATAACTACGTGAGTGAGGGACTGGCACTGCTCTCGGTCAGGATTTGAGTCTGCATTTTTTTTTCTCAAAGAGAAGTTAGTTCTTGTGAAAGGTGCCAGACTGACAGACCTGGAGATGTCTGTGCTTTATTGAGCCAAAATATCATGCATACTATTATGGAATCATAAAACTAGAAGGGACCTTGAGAGGTCATCTAGTCCAGTTCCCTGCACTCATAGCAGAAATATGTATTATCTAGACCAGGGGTCGGCAACCTTTCAGAAGCGGTGTGCCGAGTCTTCATTTATTCACTCTAATTTAAGGTTTCCCGTGCCAATAATACATTTTAATCTTTTTAGAAGGTCTCTTTCTATAAGTCTATAATATATAACTAAACTATTGTTGTATGTAAAGTAAATAAGGTTTCAGAATGTTTAAGAAGCTTCATATAAAATTAAATTAAAATGCAGAGCCCCCCGGACCGGTGGCCAGGACCCGGGCAGTGTGAGTGCCACTGAAAATCAGCTCGCGTGCTGCGTTTGGCACCCGTGCCATAGGTTGCCTACCCCTGATCTAGACCATCCCTGACAGGTATTTGTCTAACCTGCTCTGAAAAATCTCCAATGATGGAGAATCTACAATCTCCCTAGGCAATGTATTTCAGTGCTTAACTACCCTGACAGTTAGGTAGTTTTCCTTGTAACAAGCTTTTATGTACTTGAAAACTGTTATCATGTCCCCTCTCAGTCTTAAGAACATAAAAATGGCCATACTGGGTCAGACCAAAGGTCCATCTAGCCCAGTATCCTGTCTTCCGACAGTGGCCAATGCCAGGTGCCCCAGAGGAAATGAACATTACAGGTAATCATCAAGTGATCCATCCGCTGTCACCCATTCCCAGATTCTGGCAAACAGACGCTAGGGACACCATCCCTGCCCATCCTGGCTAATAGCCACTGATGGACCTATCCTCCGTGAACTTCTCTAGTTTTTTTTTTTAACCCTGTTATAGTCTTGGCCTTTACAACATCCTGTGACAAGGAATTCCACAGGTTGACAGAGTGTTGTGTGAAAAAATACTTTCTTTTATTTGTTTTAAACCTATTGCCTATTAATTTCATTTGTTGGCCCCTACTTCTTGTGTTATGAGAAGGAGTGAATAACACTTCTTATTTACTTTCTCCACACCAGTCATGGTTTTATAGGCCTCTATTATATCCCCCCTTAGTCATCTCTTTTCCAAGCTGAAAAGTCCCAGTCTTATTAATGTCTGCTCATACAGCACCCGTTGCATGCCCCTAATATTTTTTCTTGCCCTTTTCTGAACCTTTTCCAATTCCAATATATATTTTTTGAGATGGGGCGGCCACATCTGCATGCAGTATTCAAGATGTGGGAGTACCAGAGATTTATACAGAGGCAATATGATATTTTCTGTCTTATTATCTGTCCCTTTCTTAATGATTCCCAACATTTTGTTCACGTTTTTGACTGCCACTGCATATTGAGTGGATGTTTTTCAGAGAACTGTCTGCAATGACTCCAAGTTCTCTTTCTTGAGTGGTAACAGCTAATTTAGATCCCATCATTGTATATGTATAGTTGGAATTATGTGTTCCAACGTGCATTACTTTGCATTTATCAACATTGAATTTAATCTGCCATTTTGCTGCCCAGTCACCCAGTTTTGAGAGATGCTTTTGTAGCTGTTTGCATGCCGCCTGGGGCTTACCTAACTTGAATAGTTTTGTGTCTTCTGCAAATTTTGCCACCTCACTGTTTACTCCTTTTTCCAGATCATTTATGAATATGTTAAATAGGACTGGGCCCAGTAAAGACCCCTGGTGGACACCATAATTTACCTCTTTCCATTCTGAAAACTGACCATTTATTCCTAACCTTTATTTCCTACCTTTAAACCAGTTACCAATCCATGGGAGAATCTTCCCTCTTATCCCATGATAGCTTACTTTGCTTAAGAGCCTTTGGTGAGGGACCTTGTCAAAGGCTTTCTGAAAATCTAAGTATGCGAAATCCCCTGGATCCCCCTTGTCCACATGCTTGTTGACCCCATCAAAGAATTCTAGTAGATTGGTGAGGCGTGATTTCCCTTTACAAAAAACATGTTGACTCTTCCCCAACAAATGATGTTCCTCTATGTGTCTGAACATTTTTTTCCTTTACTTTAGTTTCAAGAAGTTTGCCCATGACTGAAGTCAGGCTTACTGACCTGTAATTGCTGGGATCACATCTGGAGCCCTTTTTAAAAATTGGTGTGACATGAGCTATCCTCCAGTCATTTGGTACAGAAGCTGATTTAAATGATAGGTTACAGATCGCAGTTAGTAGTCCTGAAATTTCACAGTCCTGCAGGATTCCTTAGAATCATAGAATCATAGGACTAGAAGTGACCTCAAGAGACCATCAAGTCCAGTCCCCTGCACTCATGGCAGGACCAGCACTATCTAGAACATCCCTGACAGGTCTTTGTCTAACCTGCTCTTAAAAAACTCCAATGATGAAGGTTCCACAACCTCCCTAGGCAATTTATTCCAATGGTTGACCACCCTGACAGTTAGCAAGTTTTTCCTAATGTCCAACCTAAACCTCCTTTGCTGCAATTTAAGCCCATTGCTTCTTGTCCTATCATCAGAGGGTAAGGAGAATAATTTTTCTCCTTCCTCCTTGTAACAACCTTTGAGGTACTTGAAAACTGTTATCATGTCCCCTCTCAGTCGTCTCTTTTCCAGACTAAACAAACCCAGTTCTTTCAATCTTCCCTCATAGGTCATGTTTTCTAGACCTTTGTCCACATCTTTCCTAAAATGTGCCGCCCAGAACTGGGCACCATACTCCAGTTGAGGCCTAATCAACGCAGATTACAGTGGAAGAATTACTTCTCATGTCTTGCTTACAATACTCTTGCTAATACATACAAGAAGGATGTTCATTTTTTTTTGCAGCAGTGTTACATTGTTGACTCATATTTAGCTTGTGGTCCACTATGTCCCCCAAATCCCTTTCTGCAGTACTCCTTCCTAGGCAGTCATTTTCCATTTTGTATGTGTGCAATTGATTGTTCCTTCCTAAATGGAGTACTTTGCATTTGTCCTTATTGAATTTCATCCTATTTACTTCAAACCATTTCTCCAGTTTGTCCAGATCATTTTGAATTTTAATCCTATCATGCAAAACATTTGCAACCCCTCTCAGGTTGGTATTGTCCGCAAACTTTATAAGTGTACTCTCTATGCCATTACCTAAATCACTGATGAAGATATTGAACAGAACCGGACCCAGAAGTGATCCCTGCAGGGCCCTTCCAGCATCACTGTGAAACATTGATAACTACTCTCTGGAAACGGTTTTCCAACCGGTTATGCACCCACCTTATAGTAGTGCCATCTAGGTTTTATTTCCCTAGTTTGTTTATGAGACGGTCATGCAAGACCGTGTCAAAAGCTTTACTTAAGTCAAGATATACCACGTCTACCACTTCCACCCTGTCCACAAGGCTTGTTCGCCTGTCAAAGGAAGCTATCCAGTTGGTTTGACATAGTTTGTTCTTGACAAATCCATGCTGACTATTACTTATCACCTTATTATCTCCCAGATGTTTGCAAAGGGATTCCTTAATTATTTGCTTCATTATCTTTCAGGGTACAGAAATTAAGCTGACTGGTCTGTACTTCCCCGGGTTGCTCTTATTTCCCTTTTTATATTTATATTTGCCTCTTCGCAGTCTTCCTGAATCTCTCCTGTCTTCCATGACTTTTCAAAGATAATTGCTAATGTCTCAGATATCTCCTCAATCAGTTGCTTGAATATTCTAGGATGCATTTAATTAGGCCATGATGACTTGAAGACAACTAATTTGTCTAAGTAATTTTAAACTTGTTCTTTCCCTATTTTAGCCTCTGATCCTACCTCATTTTCCACTGGAATTCACTATGTTAGACATCCAATCACCACCAACCTTATTGGTGAAAACCGAAATAAAGAAATCAGTAGGCATCTCTGCAATTTCCACATTTTCTGTTACTGTTTTCCCTCCTCATTGAGTAATGGGTCTACCATGTCCTTGGTCTTCCTCTTGCTTCTAACGTATTTGTAGAATGGTTTCTTGTTACCCTTTATGTCTCTAGCTTGTTTGATCTCGTTTTGTGCCCTGGGCTTTCTAATTTTGTCCCTATATATCTGTGTTATTTGTTTATATTCATCCTTTGTAATTGGACCTAGTTTCCACTTTTCGTAGGACTCTTTTTTTATTTTTAGATCATTGAAGATCTCCTGGTTAAGCCAAGGTGGCCTCTTGCCATACTTCCTATTTTTCCTGTGCAGTGGAATAGTTTGTTCTTGTGCCCATAGTAATGTCTCTGGAAAACTGCCAACTGTCTTCAATTGTTTTTCCCCTTAGCCTTGCTTCCCATGGGATCTTGCCTACCAACTGGCAGAATTTGCTGAAGTCTGCCTTCTTGAAATCCATTGTCTTTATTTTGCTGTTCTCCCTCCTACCATTCCTTAGAGTCATGAACTCTACCATTTCATGATCATTTTCACCCAAGCTTCCTTCCACTTTCAAATTCTCAACCAATTCCTCCCTATTTTTCAAAATCAAATCTAAAATAGCCTCTCCCCTAGTAGCTTTCTCCACCTTCTGAAATATATATTTTTTTCTCCAATACATTCCAATAACTTGTTGGATAATCTGTGCCCTGCTGTGTTATTTTCCCAACAGATGTCTGGGTCGTTAAAGTCCCGCATCACCACCAAGTCCTGTGCTTTGGATGATTTTGTTAGTTGTTTAAAAAAAGACTCATCCACCTCTTCTTCCTGGTTAGGTGGTCTGTAGTAGACCCCTCCATGACATCACCATTGTTTATTACCCCTTTTATCCTTACCCAGAGACTTTCAAGAAATCTGTCTCCTATTTCCATCTCAACCTCAGTCCAAGTGTATACATTTTTAATATATAAGCAACACCTTTTCCCCTGTCTGTCCTTCCTGAGCAAGCTGTTCCTTTTTATACCAGTATTCCAGTCATACGTATTATCCCACCAAGTCTCTGTGATGCCAACTGTCATAGTTGTGTTTATTTACTAGCATTTGAGTTCTTCCTTCTAATTCCCCATACTTCTCGCATTAGTATACAGACATCTAAGATAATGATTTGATCCCCCCCTCCAGTTCTGTGTTGCCTCTCCTTTATCCCTGCTATAACAGTCATGCTCTTCCCATCCCAAATTCTGACCCTTCTATGAGGTCTCCATGTTTTTGACTTACCTGTGGGCTTGCTTTGGTCACTTCCCAAAGTTATACATTTCAACTTTTATCATTTATATGAAGATTTCACAAGTTACACATCTTTTCACTCATGACTAATATCCATAGGCATGGAAAGTAGGAGTGTGGGGGATTCTGCAGCATTCCCAGGTTTTGCACCTGGTGTTCCCGTGCCCAGGGCTGGCCCCAGGTCCCCGCCGGTTCTGCCAGTGCCAGTCCAGCTGATGGACCCAGCAGGTTCTGCTGCTCCCGGTGTCCCACCACCCCCACGGGCTCTTCCGAGCCCCAGAGACTCACCACCCCTGGGATCCTGCCACCTGCTGAACCTGTGGGCTCTGCTGCCCAGGGTCCCACCATGGCCTGGGTCTTCACAGCTGCCCCAAGCTCTGGCTGAAGCCTGGAGCAATGAGGGGCACTGCGTGGACAAGGAAAAGGGGGGGGGTGCATCTCAGCACCCCTTGTGATGGGTTGGATCACAGAAAACCCCTTGGGAACTCCCACCTGATGTGCTGAGACTACCCCTGAGCCTGTTTCCCCTGCCAGCTTGGGACTTCAGTGACCTCCCTGGTTTGAGCCAGACCCGCTAGTCTGCTACAAACCCAGACCCAGGTCTGAACTACATCCCCCAACAGCTGCAGGCTTAACTGAAAACATCTTCAGAAATGTTCCTGTCTCTAACACTCAGATGCTCAGCTCCCAGTGGGGTCCAAACCCCAAATAAATCCATTTTACCCTGTATAAAGCTTATACAGGATAAACTCATAAATTGTTCGCCCTCTATAACACTGATAGAGAGAGATGCACAGCTGTTTGCCCCCCCCCCCCCCGGTATTAATACATATTCTGGGTTTATTAATAAGTAAAATGTGATTTTATTAAATACAGAAAGTAGGATTTAAGTGGTTCCAAGTAGTAACAGACAGAACAAAGTGAATTACCAAACAAACTAAAATAAAACACACAAGTCTGTGCCTAATACAGTAAGAAAACTGAATACAGATACAATCTCACCCTCAGAGATGTTTCAATAAGCTTCTATCACAGAGTGGACGCCTTCCTAGTCTGGGCACAATTCTTTCCCCTGGTACAGCCCTTGTTCCAGCTCAGGTGATAGCTAGGGGATTTCTCATGACTGCAGCCACTTTATTCTGTTCCACTGCCTTATATAGCTTTGGCACAAGGCAGGAAACTTTTGTCTCTCTGACTCCACAATCCCTCTTCTAAATGTAAAAGGACCAGGTTTCAGATGGATTTCAGTAGCAGGTGACATGGTCACACATCCCAAGCCTTCATTCCTCCCAGCTTGACTCACAGGAAGGCCTGCAAGCAAACAGAGCCAGCCACAGTCAATTGTCCTGGTTAATGGGAGCCATCAAGTTTCCAAACCACCATTAATGGCCCCACACTTTGCATAATTACAATAGGCCCTCAGAGTTATATTTCATATTTCTAGTTTCAGATACAAGTGTGGTACATTTAAACAAATAGGATGACCACACTCAGTAGATTACAAGCTTTGTAATGATACCTTACAAGAGACATTTTGCATGAAGCATATTTTAGTTACATTATATTCACACTCATCAGCATATTTTCATAAAATCATATAGAATACAACATCACACCCCCACCCTACAAATCATTCCAGAGCCACTACTAATATCCAACCCTCAGTTTGTCACAGTTCCCTACTTTAGTGTGGGGGACTTTCCTGGGTTCTGCATTACCCCAGGGGAATTGGCTAGTGAAAGGGTCTGAGTCCCCACTCCCACTCCCTTTACCCAGAAGCCTGCCTCATCTCAAGAATTCCCATTCCACTTTCCTGTGTCAAAATGGTGACACAGCTGAGGATTCCTGGCAGGCCGAAGACCCAGACTCATCATAGTCACTTAGGACAGTGGCTAGGGTGTCCCCACCCCGGGGCACTCTCTTCACACTGGACGCTTCCCTGACCCACTGATCACTACACTAAATTCAATCCAAATATAAATTATTAAACAGCAATTGTAAAAAAAAATAATGAAAAAATGAGAAATTTTCAAGGAAACATGGAACCACACTCTATGAGCATGGGAAACATCACAAACAGCTGTCTCCGGGATGTGAAAAATGTTTCCAGTTTGTTCCTCACACGTCCCAGGCCTCCTGCCCAGGTGCTGGCTATGCTGTGGTGATACCGTGGATCTGACACTTGCTCTGGCAATGGCCACACACCCTCGAGCTGCAGGTGGCAGGACCCTTCTCCCTAACATCTGCCCTTCCATCAGATTCACATACCCCCTTCTGAATCCATCCTTCGAGGCCCGCTTGTCTGGTGACTTCTCCTTGTGCTGGGCCCTCTGCCCAAGGCCCCACCTTGCTCTCCCCAGCTGTTCATTCTTCTCGGCTGCCAGGTTACTTGTGGCAAGGCCGGCGTCCACTATCCTGGCTCGGGCCCTGCAGCTCTGCACTGTAGCTCAGCTCTGGCTCCCCATAGGTGCAGATGGTCTATGGCGACCCAGCTCCCAGCTCTGGTCTGCTCCAGCTGCAGCTCCCCAGCTCTGCCTCAGCACCGCTGCTCTGCCTCCAGCCGAGCCCTGGATCCTCTGGCTCAGTGTTTCTAGCTGCTGCTGCCCTGCCTCAACCTCAGCGTTCCCAGATTTCTCCGGCATTAATAGACCAAAGGGACTTAAAAACTAACCTAAAAATAACCCCGTCTATTTCTTGAAATGAAGGTGTTGTTTTTAATTAACACATTGGCCTATACATCAAGAAAGAAATGGACAATTTCATTAGATACCTTGTACGGGTGAGATTTAAAAAAAAAAAAAATCTACAATCCCCAGCAGGAGTTGGTCCACATTAACAACAAAGCTGTGAGATGACAGTGACATTGAAAATCAAAACCCCAATACTGGTACTTGTATCCCGATTGAGGGCTGGTAGCTAGTAGTAAATGTCCAGATTTTGAGTTGAATTTGTTTGTTACTGTTAGTCTCTAAAAGGCAACACTTCATCCTCACTGTCTTTGTTGGGAGTAGAATGCTACTGCTGCTGGTCCTAAATATCAGCAGTGACCAGGGCAATCATTCCTTTCGTCGGTGCAAACTCTTCACGATAGATGTTGTTGTTGTTGCATACACTCCTTAATAAGAATATTTTCTAAATGTTCCTCTAGTATCTTCTTGCGCAATTTTGTTTTTATCAAGTTGATCTGAGAAAACAATCATTCAACTGCAGTGTTGCTAACAGGTAGCGACAGTAATGAAAGAGCAAACAAGCCAAGTTCACTAAAGTCTTTGTCCTCAGCAGAATCCGTGTGTTCGAGAACTTAAACCCCAAACTGCTCAACTTGGTTTTCCTGAGCATGAGGCCAGTGAATCAAAGGCAAAAATCTACATTGCTGCTTCAACTGTCTAAAGTCTCCACAAACCAATGGCAAAAATGAGATATCAGCCAATCTAAGTCCTGCCAAGTTGAGCGCAATAGAAGGACTTAGTACAGCAAGTGATTCAATCACCTTGACATTTGGTGGCCATCTCTGTTTCATCTGTTTCAAAAACTCCAACATAAAATCTCAACGCCTTTGTTGACATCTTCAACAATGTGAACAGTTAGTGTCTGTTTTGAAAGTTCCAGCTGGAAAGTGACTGTGCAATCTGGTGAGTAATTTGACTCAACGGTTATGGTCATACTTTAATACAGCAGTCTTGTTCTCAAAAATACATGGTTTCACAACTCTCACCAACAAGCTCTAGGAGAATGTCCTCAATTCCTGCAGCAGCTCTCCTGTATTATCGCTTTCCAACTGAAACATTTGGTTTATCCTCCAGGCTTCCTGAAT
Source organism: Platysternon megacephalum (assembly GCA_003942145.1). Classification (NCBI taxonomy): domain Eukaryota; kingdom Metazoa; phylum Chordata; order Testudines; family Platysternidae; genus Platysternon; species Platysternon megacephalum. The sequence continues at coordinate 304,138 of QXTE01000283.1, read as the reverse complement.
TACTCGACATAGCAAAATCAGATAAATTTTACTCACTGGATCACTGCACATATGAAAAAGAAGTTCAACATTGTAGTTTTTTTCTTTGTCTTTGGCTATCTGAAAGCGTAGCTTTAGTTTCTCAAACTGATCAAGAACCCTGTTCACAAAGGGCTAATGCAAAGCCCCTTGCTTCAAAAAGCTGCAGAATCTTCTGGTACTCTGGAATTCATGGAAAGGCCGAGTGACAGGGTGTGTGGGGATGGGGACTGATGGGTGATGCTGAAAAAGATCAGGTGATGATCAGAGAGAGGGAACGCCTCAACTGAGAGAGCAGTGCTTGGTGATGGGACATTCGGTGTGAGGAAGTTCTGAGACTGTGAACTTGTACAATGTTGTGCTCAGGCAAACTGGGATGGAGTACTCATGATTAATGCGGAGAAATCCTTCCCCCTCTTGTCACAGAGTACTAAAGTCAGTGGCCCCAAGACATCACCTTCTGCAGGTGTATTTGACCACTTTGTCACGAAGCTCTTTGATTTTGACCCCATAAATGATCGGGTTGAGTATGGGGGGGATGAGGAAGAAAAGATTGGCTAAGATGATGTGAACATGGAGAGTGATGTGCTGACCAAACCGGTGTGTCAGAGTGGAGAAAAGGAAGAGAGTAAAAGATGTCAGCATCACACAGAGGTGGGCTGTGCAGGTGTTCAGGGCTTTCTGGTGGGCTTTCTTGGAGGAGATTCTGAGGATGGCCCTGATGATCAGACTGTAGGACAGGGCAACCAGTGTCAGATCTAACCCAGAGACTAGAAATGCCACCACCAAGCTGTATGCCCTGTTGACAGTGGTGTCCCCACACGACATCTTCACCACAGCTATATGCTCACAGTACGTGTGGGGGATAATGCGGTTGCCACAGAATGGCTGCCTACTCAGAAGCAGGGGCATAGGCAGAATGAGGAGAACAGCTCTTATCAAACCCACGAGCCCTAACTTAGCTATTCGTGCATTGGTGAGGATGGTGGTGTATCTCAGAGGGTTACATATGGCAATGTAGCGATCAAAGGCCATTGCCACGAGGACAGCTGACTGCATAACAGAAATTATGTGAAGGAAGAACATCTGGGTGAAGCAGCCACCCACAGTAATGCCCTTCAAATTGAACCAAAATATACACAGTGCCATCGGCATGACGGAGGTAGAGGTGCCTATGTCTGTGAGCGCCAGCATGCAGAGCAGCAGGTACATCGGCTTGTACAGGGTCTGCTCTTTGCTTACAACAAACAGAACCATGACATTTCCCAACAGGCCGATTATGTACAGCAGAGAGAAAGGGATGGCAATCCAAATGTGAGCAGCTTCTAGGCCAGGTATACCAATTAGGATGAATGTTGAAGGGTCAGAGAGGGTGAGGTTGAAATCTGCCATGAGGTGGTTAATGCGTTGATCAGGCTCAGAAATGCTCAATGTGTCTGTGAAGGGAGAGAAGCACAGCGAGGGGGTTACACACTTTGTAGCAAATAATATGGTAAATATTTTATAGCTATTACCAATTTAGAAAGGGGTTGAGCAGTGAGTTGGCAACATTTGCAGATGGCACCAAATTATTTAAGTGATAGTCAAGTCCAGAGAAGTTCTCAGAGGGAGCTAACCAAGGCAGGTGAATGGCACATGACCTTCGATGTCAAGAACTGCAACATTTATGCCAATTTGAGGGTATGGCTGGAACTCCTCAAACACCTAAGAAGGTTGTAATTTAACTGTATGAACTCAGAACCGGGAGTCGGGCATCACAGTACAGAGCGCTGTGAAACCCTGCTCACAGTGTAAGCAGGGACAGAAACTAAGCAAAACATTGCAACCCAGGAGGAGTGGGATGGGAAATCATACAGAATATATAATGCCATGAGGTCAGTCAGTCAATGTTTCACCCTCCTCTGGACTTCTCTGTGTAGTACTGGGCACCCTTCTCACACAGAGTATTGCATAACTAGAGGGGTTCAGGGAACGATCAAGGAGAGGGGCTGAAAAGACTGGGAATGTTACCTTACAAAGGAGATAAATAAGAGTGGATATGAGAAAAGTCTGTAAAATACTGACTGGTAGAAGACAGGGAGAACACATGCTCGATGTGCTCTCTAACATAAGATCAAGAGGACATTCAATAAAACTGAAATGTGGCAAATTAAAAAACAGATAAAAAAAAGAATGCTTTCTTCACTTGATGCCTAATTAAACTGCGGAAATCATTGTCACAAAAGGTTGCTGAGGCCATGAGCTAAGCAAGAATCAGGAAGGGTTTGGACATTTTCATGGATCGTGAGACTATCCAGATACAATAGTACAGCTAAATAAATATTCTGGAAAGTCTATATGCCCATGTGTTTCAGGGCACAAGCCAATCTCTAGCTGTTAGGCATTAGGGTGACACTCTCATGATGGTCAGGTCATCTCCCTGAATCAACCCACTGCTGGATTTCTTACACCTTGTACTGCAGCACCTGGGGCTGTCACTGTCGGAGAGAGGACGCTGGGCTAGATGGACCATACGTCTGATCCACAATGCAATTCCTAGGTTGGAAAGGAGCCAAGTTTCCCTTATGGAAACAGACATTCTCATGCAGGTCTATGACTTTGTACTCAAGAGAATGCGCACTGGGGGCACAAATGCTGTGGTATTTCGGGCTACTGGATGGCACCTCGGTTACTTCCCTTGTTTCTTTTGGTGAGACTCTTTCTTGCGGCAACCCAGTGTTGTCTGAAACATAAGTGACAGGTGCTACCTGACAGGTGTAAGGAGAGATGTGTCAGAAGCACACGTGCTAACCCATCTCTTGACTGAATATTGATGAAGTTTACAGATGACACGAAAATTGGGGGATTGTAAATAATGAAGAGGACAGTTCACTGATTCAGAGCAATCTGGATTGATTGGCAAACTGGGTCGAAGCAACCAACGTGTGTTGTAATATAGCCATTTAAATATCTACATCTGGAAACAAAGAATGTTGGCAATGCCCACACGATGGGTG
>QXTE01000283.1:110431-300268 GCA_003942145.1 Platysternon megacephalum | reverse complement strand
ACTGTGCAATCTGGTGAGTAATTTGACTCAACGGTTATGGTCATACTTTAATACAGCAGTCTTGTTCTCAAAAATACATGGTTTCACAACTCTCACCAACAAGCTCTAGGAGAATGTCCTCAATTCCTGCAGCAGCTCTCCTGTATTATCGCTTTCCAACTGAAACATTTGGTTTATCCTCCAGGCTTCCTGAATTACTCGACATAGCAAAATCAGATAAATTTTACTCACTGGATCACTGCACATATGAAAAAGAAGTTCAACATTGTAGTTTTTTTCTTTGTCTTTGGCTATCTGAAAGCGTAGCTTTAGTTTCTCAAACTGATCAAGAACCCTGTTCACAAAGGGCTAATGCAAAGCCCCTTGCTTCAAAAAGCTGCAGAATCTTCTGGTACTCTGGAATTCATGGAAAGGCCGAGTGACAGGGTGTGTGGTGTTGGGGACTGATGGGTGATGCTGAAAGAGATCAGGTGATGATCAGAGAGAGGGAACTCCTCAACGGAAAGAGCAGTGCTTGGTGATGGGATGATAAGACATTCGGTGTGAGGAAGTTCTGAGACTGTGAACTTGTACAATGTTGCGTTCAGCCAAACTGGGACAGAGTACTCATGATTAATGAGGAGAAATCCTTCCCCCTCTTGTCACAGAGGGTTAAAGTCAGTGGCCCCAAGAGATCACCTTCTGCAGGTGTATTTGACCATTTTGTCATGAAGCTCTTTGATTTTGACCCCATAAATGATCGGTTTGAGTAAGGGGGGGATGAGGAAGAAGAGGTTTGCCAAGATGATGTGAACATGGAGAGTGATGTGCTGACCAAACCGGTGTGTCAGAGCAGAGAAAAGGAAGAGAGTAAAAGATGTCAGCATCACACAGAGGTGGGCTGTGCAGGTGTTCAGGGCTTTCTGGTGGGCTTTCTTGGAGGAGATTCTGAGGATGGCCCTGATGATCAGACTGTAGGACAGGGCAACCAGTGTCAGATCTAACCCAGAGACTAGAAATGCCACCACCAAGCCGTATGCCCTGTTGACAGTGGTGTCCCCACACGACATCTTCACCACAGCTATATGCTCACAGTATGTGTGGGGGATAATGTGGTTGCCACAGAATGGCTGCCTACTCAGGAGCAGGGGCATAGGCAGAATGAGGAGAACAGCTCTTATCAAACACACGAGCCCTAGCTTAGCTATACGTGCGTTGGTGAGGATGGTGGTGTATCTCAGAGGGTTACATATGGCAACGTAGCGATCGAAGGCCATTGCCACGAGGATGGCTGACTGCATAACAGAAATCATGTGAAGGAAGAACATCTGGGTGAAGCAGCCACCCACAGTAATGCCTTTCAAATTGAACCAAAATATACACAGTGCCATTGGCATGACGGAGGTAGACACGGCGATGTCTGTGAGCGCCAGCATGCAGAGCAACAGGTACATCGGCTTGTGCAGGGTCTGCTCTTTGCCTACAACAAACAGAACCATGAAATTTCCCAACAGGCCGATTATGTACAGCATAGAGAAAGGGATGGCAATCCAAATGTGAGCAGCTTGTAGGCCAGGGATGCCCATTAGGATGAATGTTGAAGGGTCAGAGAGGGTGAGGTTGAAATCTGCCATGAGATGGTTAATGCGTTGATCAGGCTCAGAAATGCTCAATGTGCCTGTGAAGGGAGAGAAGCATAGCGAGGGGGTTACACACTTTATAGCAAATAATATGGTAAATATTTTATAGCTATTACCAATTTAGAAAGGGTTTGAGCAGTGAGTTGGCAACATTTGCAGATGGCACCAAATTATTTAAGTGATAGTCAAGTCCAGAGAAGTTCTCAGAGGGAGCTAACCAAACCAGGTAAATGGCACATGACCTTCAATGTCAAGAACTGCAACATTTATGCCAATTTGAGGGTATGGCTGGAACTCCTCAAATGCCTAACAAGGTTGTAATTTAACTGTATGAACTCAGAACCAGGAGCTGGGCATCACAGTACAGAACTCTGTGAAACCCTGCTCACAGTGTAAGCAGGGACAGAAACTAAGCAAAACATTGCAACCCAGGAGGTGTGGGATGGGAAATCATACAGAATATACAATGCCATGAGGTCAGTCAGTCAATGTTTCACCCTCCTCTGGACCCCTCTGTGTAGTACTGGGCACCCTTCTCACACAGAATATTGCATAACTAGAGGGGTTCAGGGAACGATCAAGGAGAGAGGTTGAAAAGACTGGGAATGTTACCTTACAAAGGAGATAAATAAGAGTGGATGTGACGTTGTGCAGTCTATATGGTTTTATAAAAACATGATAATAAGTGAATATAATGTAACTGGAATAGTTTTATAAAAACATAAGTGAATATAATGTAACTGGAATATGCTTCATGCAAAAGGTCTCTTGTAAGGTATCATTACAAAGCTTATAATCTACTGAGTGATCATCCTATTTGTATAAATGTACCACTCTTGTATCTAAACCTAGAAATATAAAATATAACTCTGAGGGCCTATTGTCATTATGCAAAGTGTGGGCCATTAATGGTGGTTTGGAATCTTGATGACTCCCATTAACCAGGACCATTGTCTGCAGATGGCTGTATTTACCTGTGAGTCTTCCTGTATATGTGTGTGCTGGCAAGTGAGTAATGAAGTCTTGCAGTGACATGTGATCATGTCACCTGAACTGGAATCCATCTTTAACCTGGTGCTTTTCCAGTGAGGGGTGGGGGAACCCAGAGGGACAAAGGATTCCCGCCTTATGCAAAAGATATATAAAGGGGTGGAAGAGAACAGAGGGGGAGAGGAGCCATCATGAAGAATCCCCTAGCTATCACCTGAGCTGGAACAAGAGCTGTACCAGGGGAAAGAATTGTGCCCAGGCCTGGAAGGTGTCCAGTCTGAGAAAAAACTTACTGAAGCATCTCTGAGGGTGAGATTATCTGTATTCAGTTTGATTAGACATAGATTTGCGCATTTTATTTTATTTTGCTGGGTAACTTACTTTGTTCTGTCTGTTACTACTTGGAATCACTTAAATCCTACTTTCTGTATTTAATAAAATCACTTTCTACTTATTAATTAACTCAGAGTATGTATTAATACCTGGGGGAGCAAACAACTGTGCATATCTCTCTATCAGTGTTATAGAGGGCGAACAATTTATGAGTTTACCCTGTATAAGCTTTATACAGGGTAAAACGGATTTATTTGTGTTTAGACCCCATTGGGAGTTGGGCATCTGAGTGCTAAAGACAAGCACACTTCTGTGAGCTGTTTTCAGGTAAACCTGCAGCTTTGGGGCAGGTAATTCAGACCCTGGGTCTGTGTTGGAGCAGACGGGTGTGTCTGGCTTCAGCAAGACAGGGTGCTGAAGCCACTGAGCTGGCAGGGAAAACAGGAATAGAAGTAGTCTTTGCACATCAGGTGGCAGCTCCCAAGGGGGTTTCTGTGATCCAACCCATCACAGTGGATATGAGAAAAGTCTGTAAAATACTGACTGGTAGAAGACAGGGAGAACACATGCTCGATGTGCTCTCTAACATAAGATCAAGAGGACATTCAATAAAACTGAAACATGGCAAATTCAAAACAGATAAAAAAAGAATGCTTTCTTCACTTGATGCCTAATTAAACTGCGGAAATCATTGTCACAAAAGGTTGCTGACGCCATGAGCTAAGCAAGAATCAGGAAGGGTTTGGACATTTTCATGGATCGTGAGACTATCCAGTTACAATAGTACAGCTAAATAAATATTTTGGAAAGTCTATATGCCCATGTGTTTCAGGGCACAAGCCAATCTCTAGCTGTTAGGCATTAGGGTAACACCCTCATGATGGTCAGGTCAATCCCCCTGAATCAACCCACTGCTGGATTTCTTACACCTTGTACTGCAGCACCTGGGGCTGTCACTGTCGGAGAGAGGACGCTGGGCTAGATGGACCATACGTCTGATCCACAATGCAGTTCCTATGTTGGAAAGGAGCCAAGTTTCCCTTATGGAAACAGACATTCTCATGCAGGTCTATGACTTTGTACTCAAGAGAATGCGCACTGGGGGCACAAATGCTGTGGTATTTCGGGCTACAGGACGGCACCTCGGTTACTTCCCTTGTTTCTTTTGGTGAGACACTTTCTTGCGGGCACCCAGCACTGTCTGAAACATAAGTGACAGGTGCTACCTGACAGGTGTAAGGAGAGATGTGTCAGAAGCACACATGCTAACCCATCTCTTGACTGAATATTGATGAAGTTTACAGACGACATGAAAATTGGGGGATCGTAAATAATGAAGAGGACAGGTCACTGATTCAGAGCAATCTGGATTGATTGGCAAACTGGGTCGAAGCAACCAACATGTGTTGTAATATAGCCATTTAAATATCTACATCTGGAAACAAAGAATGTTGGCAATGCTCACACGATGGGGTGGGGGGTATCGTGGGAAGCGCAATGACTCTGAACTCGATTTGGGGGCATGAAGGAGTCATTAGGTAAATATGAGCTCCCAGTGTGACCTTGTGGTCCAAAGAGCCTGCGATGATAACCACGGAAATCTGAAGGAGAGGTAGAGATGTTATTTTACCTGTATATTTGGCACTGGTGTGACTGCTGCTGGAATCCTCCATCCAGTTCTGGTGTCCATGATTAAAGATGGATGTTGATACACTGAAGAGGGTTCAGAGAAGTATCACAAGAATTAGTAAAAGATTAGAAGACTTGCTGTATACTGATAGACTCAAAGATCTCAATCTGTATAGTTTAGCAAAGATGGTTAAGGGGTGACTGGATGACAGTCTGTAAGTACCTACACCAGGAACCAATATTTAATAATAGGCTTTTCAAGCTAGCATACAGGGGTGTAACAGGATCCAATGACTAGAAATCGAAGTTATAGAAATACTGTCTGGAAATAAGGCATACATTTTTAAATGGTAAGAATAATTAAGCATTGGAACAATTTACCTCCTTGAAAAAAATTGTTATCCTAAGAGTTCTGAATCTCTAAGACTATGAGTTTGAGATTTCACGAACTCTCCTGTCAGTTCATTTTGGTTCAAACCAGCTCACCTGTCCTTAGATGCCACAGGACAACTCCAGTTGAAGTCACTGGAGGCTCACGGCCAGTATAAATTACACTATTTATTTCAGTCCCCACATGTGGATTTAGGGTGAACTCCAGGCTGTTTTCAGAGCTTTGCCATTGATCTCAATGGGACTAGATTCACTCTGAGTTTTTAACTTTTGCCTACAAGCTGCAAAAATCATGGGTTTGGGTCCTGCGACAGAGCGCTCGTTTCTGTAAGAGCCCTGAAAGAGTCTGAAGTAAAACCCCAGTTTATGTGGTGTTCCGAGACTGGGTATGAAAGACGGGGATTCCAAAACATGTGGGCCCTGATTTTCCTCTCAAGGAGGCTAGTTTCGATCCGGAGTGACCCACTGAAGGCAAAATGTGCGAGTAGAATCTGGCCAGAGTGTGACCCATTCTTGTTGTGAAACCTCTGGTAACACACATACCCACTGCAGAGATTTTGGCTGCACTTCCTAATAAGGCAGTGAAGTCGCTGAATTGAAAAAATTGAGGGACCCAGAAGAAAAACCACACTGCTGAAAAAAGGAAGCTACTGAGACAGATAGAAGGACACATTAAGAGACAAGGAACTGATTTCAAAAACAAATATTTGGTTAAACTATTTCCAGCACATTTGTACTTTCAATTTTACCAGGAAAATCCCTTGTTATTTTTGACAATACTAAACAGTTCAAGTCACCGTGCTGTGGAATTTCTCCCCAGATGGTGCTTGACTTCGACCTTTGAATCCTTCTTGAACCCTTAGCACTAACTTCAGTGCAGAAACAGGCAACTCACCAAACTCCCACTCAGCAGAGAGAAGAAATCTCCTTACAGCGACAGGAAGGCAGAGCCCTAAGAATCAAGGTATGAATCTCACATGTCTGACACTCCCCATGCTGGGCAGTGACCTTTATGAATCTCTGCACACTCCCTGCAGACTCTCAGATTGGCCAGGACTCCCGGACAATTCCCTTGGCTCTGTGAGCAGTGGGCTGAGCAGAAAATAGACTCTGGAGAACTACAGCTTGAGAGCCTCCCCCGGGAGTGAAGAAATTATTTGTTGATACCAGAGGCTCAAGATTGTCCGGGCAAACTGAGTCTTGCACACTGTTCTTCCGCCTAACTATTGACAATGTGTTTTTTTTTTTCCATGTGTGTAAAGTACTGCCAGCTGCTCTACATGTGGGTAAACTGGCACAAGATAAAGGACCAAAACCATTTTCAATTGATTGTAGCAGCGTACCGCATGGGCATATTTCCCATGCAGATGTAATTTACAATGCATTAGCCTCTGCAAAGTCAGTGCCACTCTGTGAAGGCCATAGTAAGTGATCCTTAATTGATGCAAACTGTAGGGTGTGGAAAAGCCTTTCTTCTCCCAGGATTCTGGTATTAAAGGTATTTGCCAGTATCCCTTTGTGAGGTCTAAAATGGCTATATATCTGGCAGCTCAAACCCTTCTAATATTTCATCTCCTCTCTGCATCAGGTAATCATCACATTTTAATATTCTGTTGCTCTTTCAGAAATCGATGCAGAAAGGGGTTGTGCTATGCAGTGTGAGAACTAGTACAGTGGGACTTCTCCACTCACTGTGGTGTATTACGTTGCTATGCCCTGCTGGGGTGAGAGCACAGGGGTAAAGGAATCAAACAACTGCTAAATCTGAATGTTTTGGACTGGATACAGTCCCTGCCCAACACTTGTGTCACAGATGCCTGGGGGCCTAATTTGGACTCCGGACGGTATGAGTGTGATGGGTTCTCACCCCTGGGGTGCAGTCTGGGAGCCATGGAAACTGTTGTACCCCTCTAACCACCCTGCAGGGCTGGCCCTTTTTCACCCTGCTTTGCTGGTGATTCAGCCTCTCCGGGCCATGTTATCACCCAACATGACAGCAGATGGCGCCACACACTCAAACTGAACTACCTGAGGGCTTACCTAAGCCACCCAAGTACAACCAGCAGACAGCGAGTGTTAGAGGGTTTTCCCTTCACCCTCTCCCTTTCTCCGACTGAATCTACCAAGATAAACACAAGCCGCCATCACTGCGGATGTGCGTGGCTGTAATAATCAAGTGTGTGGCACTTGATGGACTCTTGTGCAGGTGGCAGCTTACAGGGAACACTGACCCCATCCTGGTGGCCATGGTCCCATTTAACAGCCTTGGTGGCACGGTTTGTATCGGTGTTGTTTGATTGCGGAACACTGTGTGTGGATTGCTCTCTCAGACACAAATCCCTGAAGTCTTCAAATGCACCTGCTGTGAAGACTGTTAGTAGCCACATTTCCAGACTTTGTCACACATCAGTCAGCTCCATGGCTTCACATATTCAGCGGCTTTTTGTATCAAGTTGGGCAGTGTCCATAAGGGAACCTCTGCATCCAGAAACTTCTCTTCAGGGGGTTGTCTGGGCCATTTGAAATCCTAGTATGTTGGGCACAGCCCTCCGGGTGTTAACGGCCCAGGTCTGGGAATCTACTATTTGGGACCTGTCACGGAGTGTGGGGGAGTCCGGGCCCTGCACCCCTGGGGTTCCTGCGATTCATCATAACTCTCAGCCAGCCAGTAAAACAGAAGGTTTATTGAGACGACAGGAACACAGTCCAAAACAGGTCTTGCCAGTACAGACAACAGGATTCCCTTTAGTTAGGTCCATCTGGGGGCCCCAGGGAGGCCACTCTCCCCCTCTGGGAAGCCCCAGCCCCGTCAGAGTCCCCTCTTCATTCCTAGCCAGTTTCCAAAAACTGAAAAAACTCTTCCAGGCGTCTCCTTTCTCCCTTCCCCCACGGCTCCTCCCCCGGGCTTTGTCCTGTGTCCAGGTTCCCAGTCAAAGGTGTTACCTGGTCTGCAACTCCCCTCTTGGTTCTCATGTTACATGCGCAGGTATCTCCCTTCCCCAATGCAGACAGTCCCAGCCAAGCCCCCCTGCAGCCTTCCCCCTCAGTATTCACATAACACCACAAAACAGTCTCACTTCGTCACAGGACCAAACAGGGATAAACAGAAACAGGCGTGTGCGTGAAAGGTTTAAGCTTGGGAGCAAGATGGGGCCACTCCTGGACCGTGCCAGCTCTACCAGAAACGGAGTCCAAGGAATCAGTGCAGCTGCCCAGAGGAACGCTGCCCAGGTGCGTAAGACAACTAAGGAACAGAAACAGATCCCCTCAGTCGCAGGAACCTCTTTGTGGAGTGTCATCCTCCTGGGTCGATTGATGGTTGTTTTGGCCAGTGCCAGGAGCAGTCTGATGTGGTCTTGTGACTTCATGGTGTTACCCTGCTGGTAAGGGTGGGGTTCTGCACCGAGAGGCTTTGGTTAAGAGACTAGGAGACCCGCTCCATAAAACAGATGTCGTTTACTAAGTGATACTGTAGCATACGTACACAATAGTAAAAACCTGCTCTGTATGGTTTACCTTAATCCCAGCTCTGTTCTTGCAACCGGGGGCCCTCTGGATCACAAGGCTAGAGGCCGCTTGCTTGCTGTCATTCAGTGTCTGAATAACAAACCAACTCCCCCCTCTGTCCCACCCTCTATACTCCGAGGCAAACAACGCCCTGTGCATGTACAAACTTCAAAATAAACCCGTTTGTAGGCAAACTTTGCTCATTTTCCCACCCATAAACAATGATAACCACCTACTAACCATAACCATTGTCTATGAACTCTGTGCACGGCAGGGCTGCAATGTCTCACTAGCTATGGTCTCTGCCCACGGTACAAGGGCACAGTTATCTTACTCTACAATGGGGCCACAGATGTGGGAGAAGCACTGTTGTGCTCCCAGTCCTGGTACCCATTGTCCAGAAGGTCTCAGACTGACACCAGCTAGGACCGACCTCTGGTGGGGGGCCCTCTGCTGCCAGGGCAGGGAGATGGGGGTGGGGCAGTAAGGCCTGGAAGGGAAGGTCTCCACTATTGGCAACTTCCAGGTGCAGGTGGCAGATCAGGAGCTCCAAGGTCAATTCTAGTGAGGACGGTTTCATCCCATTCACTTCACACACCTGGTCTGAGAGACCCAGGTGTCCCAGCCACACGGCCCTCACTGATACAATGAGACCAAACGCCGCTCCCCCAGGTCCCTTCGCCTAAAAGTGCAGGACCCACAGTTACTTCTCACGCTCCCCTGTGGATTCTCTGATGTCTAGACCAGAAGAGGGTAACCCCGTGAGGGCACTGACCAAATGTGGGGAAAAGTTCAGTCTGAGATCACACCTCATCCAGCCTCACGCTGCTGTGGCAGTGTGGTGGCTATCAAATCCAGGTATAAATGTGTAGTCGTTGCTGCCTACCCAGGCCATATGAAAGAAGAAGCTCAAACTCCATATGGGATAGAGGCTAGTGATCTTTGCGTGTCCCTTTTTTGGCATGTGGCATATTGCCCTTCCTTCACAGAAATGGTTATCGAGAGACCTCAAATGTGTGGGGTTGATTCTGAGCGGACCTCCTCTTGGCAGCTTTCCTAGTTTGGAATTGTGGGACGACTTTTCCTTGTACAGCAACGATTGACCTGCGACTCAGACTAAGAAGGGCCCAGGAGTGCAGTGATTTTTTTCATTCTGCCCCAGGAAGTGTGGCCAAAAAAATCTCTACTTCAGCCCAACCTGGTAGAGAACACGGAAAAGCAAAGAACCAGTCGATCCCTCTGTGCACAGTGGCTCCCAACCCAGAAGCCACCCCAAGTACAAAACCTTGAATGCTTCAATGCTGGTGGTGGGGACCTACCTCAGTCATTGCTTTCCCAGAGCAGTCAGCGTGACCCAACTAATCCCTCCCACCTCTGCCCATCTCTTTAGGGGGCTGGCGAGCTTACCAGACTGTGTTCTCTCCTTCAGTATCTCCAGGGGTGTCTTATTTTAAGTGGGGTGAGAAGACAGGTCACTCCCAGTTTGGCACTATACATCGGCATGGTAGACTGTGCTGTGGGTGAGCTACCGCCATGTCACAGATGTGTGGTGTTCACACGAACCATCCGTGTGTTAACCCCACCATGGCCCACGCTGGCCACCACCTCATGGACTCAGCAGTGGGATTCCAGGTGCCCTGAGGTGAGTGTCTCTTCACTACTGACAGAGCCACAGGCTTATATTCCCTGGGATATGGCTGGCACCAGAGCCTTGGGCTGTTCATTCCATCCCCTCCCTTAAAGATCATCTCTGCCTTGACAGAGTGCAGATCGAATCGGACTATGATCAGAAAATGCCCAAGCTGGTTCCGGAGAAGCTGTAGCTGACTTTGCCCTGACACATGCTTTCCCAAGCCAGCTGCTACCTTCAAGGGTCTGATTTCATTTCATTGTTGGATGATGAGAGGGAGAAACAGCACTTGGTCAGTGACAAAAAGCAGCGAGTTCTGGGGCTGTGGGAAATTATGACTGAGCCTGTCTGCTATCAGGTTTTGTGCTCCAGAACGTCGGCCATCGATGGTATGATGTTGTGGACAATGCCGCAGTTTCATAACTTTAGTGCTCCTTCCCCCCTGTCAAAATTTATGTAATACGTACATGGTGTGTTGTTTGTTAGGACTCTGGTGTGAGTTCCCTTGATCAGTGGGCAGAAACGGGTGCAGGCATTCCTGATTGTCCTGAGTTCGAGGAGTCTGATGTGGAGAGAGACCACCATGGATGACCCTTTGCCTGTGTTGTAAGGTTGTTTACATGCGCGCCCCATACTATGAGGGATGCATCGGTGGTGAGAAGTAATGCTGTTGAAGTTTGCAAAAAAGGGGATCCCCTTGCAAATATTTGCTGGGTTTTACCACAGGCCCAGGGAGTTATTGACTTTGGATAGCAGTGCCAGAGTTTTCAATAGTCTGTCTCTGCATATGGCAGGAAGTCTTTGTCTCCCAGTTTGATTCCCACAGCTGGTCAGTAGAAAAACACTAATAATATTATGGAGTCCAGTCTCTGGTGACTTGGTCACATGCCTCTGTAGGACCACAGCAGCCATGACTCAGAGACTGTTCTCAGCATCCTCAGGAAAGCTTTCCAGGAAGGCTCCCCAGTGGGAGATTAGCATCTTCTAAGACCTATTGTTCCCCCTAATGGCCCTTCCTAACCAGCTGTCTAACCTGATTGCGTTCTTTCTAGTGGGCGTTCCCAAGGTGTAAACACATTTGTAACAGATGCACAGACAATGTACCCAACTTCAGAGACAGAAATGAGACATTCATATAAATAGAATAATCATATTCAGTAAATCATAACCTTTCCAATGATATCTCACATGACATATCTTGTGTAACCCCTTTGGGGTTTAGAGAGCATGGCCCCTTTAAATCTTTTTTCCTAGGGGGGGCGGGGGAGAGTAAGAAAAAAGGAGGGAAAGTCCAGGGGACAGCGCGGGAGCTCCAGGGAGAGAGCAGCCGGCAGGCCCTAGAAGAGCGAAGCAGAGAGAACCTGCCGGAAGCCTGGGAAGGGCAGGGCCGATCGGGGACAGCCCAGGACAGGAGCCGGGAGGAGCACGGTGCCAGGGGGAATCGCCCGAGAAGGACAGACCGGAGCTGGACCCAGTATCATGGCTGCCCAGAGCTGCATGGGGCTGTGAGTACTGGGGCTCGGGGCTCTGCATTGGGAACAAGGAGGGAGGCTGTAGCGAGTTAAGTGGGGAGGGGGTCGCGCTGTGTGGCTTTGCAGAGAGCGGCAGAAGAGGGCACCGGAGGGGATTGTTGGGGGAAAGTTCACTGGCGCCGAAGACGACCAGGAGCACCCAAGACTCACCCCTGGACTGGAACTTTGCTCAGGACTCCTGAACTCTGTGTGCAGACACATTGCTCGGTCTCTGCCCTTCCAGCCTGTGCTACCACTGGGCCCATGGGGCCTGCGTTTGGATGCAACCCATTTCTTCTGCTCCCCCTACNACACCTATGTTGTGAACCCTGGGCTCTTCTTCACAGAGCAAAGAAACTCCTGAGCGACTTTCATTTGTTTAAAAAAAAAAAAATGGAGAGAGGATTATTAGAAGACCTGTGCCGAGGGGCACGAATCCCAGTAACCGAAGCTGTGCTGGTGGCAGGGTTCCCAGAAGAGATGGAACCAAATGAAATTGAGGAGAGCCTAGATGCAGCTGAAATACAGGGGAGGGTAAAGGTCCACACCCGTATTTACAACCGTGAAGTGAAGGGCATGGTAGCACTATGTACTCACTCCAAGGAAGCAGATCTTGATAAAGTGCCCAAAGAGGTGCAAGTAGAAGGTACCCCCTGGACAATTCTGGGGACAGAGCAGTCCCCTCCTAGTGTGCCCATGTCACTTGAGGTGGATTCTTTAGCGCAGAAATTGCAAGCTCTGATGGTGGATGAGAAGTGGACAAGAGAAGAATTAATTTTGGCATTAGGAGGGGCTCCAACACCTGCAGCACCCAGCCTAGTGGGATGGGCCAAAGAGCTGGGAAACGCTCTCAAGGATGCATTGAAGCCGGTATATGAAAGTGTTCCATACAAGCGGTTACGTTCATTTTCGGGGGTGTCACCTGTACCCTCAGGGGAGGATGATTACGAGACCTGGAGGGATTTTACGGTGCCACTTGTCCAAGAGTGGGAATGCTCTGATGCTGAGAAGCGGAAACGTGTGCTTGAGAGTCTGAGGGGACCTGCCATGCGAATTATCCGAGCCCTGAAAGACTCACAACCAGCTGCCACAGTGCAAGACTATTTAACCGCTCTTGAGCGTGTCTACGGTACTACTGATAGCAGTGAAGACCTGTATTATCGTTTCCGTCATACCTATCAGGAGCCCCACGAACGATTGTCGGATTTCATCAGGAGACTAGAGGATTTGTTACAGCAGGTAGTGCGGAAGGAGGGCATCCCCACCAAGCGCATTGATTCCGCTAGGTTGGACCAAATCCTTCGGGGCACCCGACAAGATGGGTTGATGTTGTGGCGACTGCAGCTGAGAGAGCGGGCCCAAAACCCACCCCCATTCCACAAGCTCATTCGAGAGATACGTGAAGAGGAGGAGCGATTGTTGCAAGTGGATTCAGTGGTGCAGCCAAAGCTGGCAGGGAGTCACACCACCACAGTGCTTGGAGAGATGGAAGACGCCCCATCAGTGGCAGCGGCACTGAGAGATGTGACCCGAGAAGTGGCCATGATGAAGGCTCAGGGACATACTGTGCCATCCTCAAGATGGGAGAGTAGCAGGGCGGGTGATAGCCAGCGAGAAGGTTTCTGTTATAACTGTGGAAGAGATGGTCACTATGCCTTGGACTGCCAAAACAAAACAGATCATGCAAGGGTATCTCAGAGATTGCAGCAGACCATTAGGAAGCTTCAGGGAAACACCAACAGGGCTTGGGGAAGGAGCAACCCACGACCCTGAAATTCCAAGGCTCCCCAGAAAAAAACACAAACAGGGGTTACACTTGTATGAAATGCATTATAGTTATGCCATAATCATATCATAACAATATCTCCATGAAGAATATGAGGGCGTACTGTGACAGTCAGCCCCTATGAACTCTAAGCTCTGTACAGGGGTGAAGGTTCATTTTTGGATGTAGATCTGCAGAACCAGTTCCGTGAACATGTCTATCAGCGTAACCCAGCAGGGCACATTGAAGGAGTTGGCTCTGAGGATAAAATTATCCAGGTACAGGTAGATCGTGATCCCCTGGGATCATATGTGAGTGGCAACTACTTGGCTTCCTCTGAAAAAAAGTCTCCAGGTTTCGCTACTAAGGTAGAATGTCTTGTTTTGAGATGCTGGCAGAGCTTGCAGGGTCATGTACTGTCGCTTAACAGTACTTCACTGCATACAACACAATGAATCCCCAGTGCATCGCTGGAACCACTTCATCTAAAGCCCAGTTTGAAATGAGCTTCATCATCTTTTCAGCTTCTGCATTTTGCTGGAAACTTCGCTGCTCCTTGTGTTGTACCCTTCTCTCCCTTTGTCACAAAACGATCCATGTCTCATGTGAGCTGTTTCTCGCTGTAAGCGGGCTGCTGATCATGGTTTTAAGTTTCTTTTTAAATACCTGGAGGAAAAACCACACAATGGATGTCTCACGTGTCACAGTTGCTAAGAGAGCCCTTCCCAGGACTAGTGTAAACCCCCCAGAGCCCCATGTGGCTGTGGCTTCCACTGTCACCCAGGTTTCCTGCTGTCTCCCTGTCTTGGCTGGGGCTCCGGCTGTCCCTTTGTCCCTTTACACCAGGGGTCAGCAACCTTTCAGAAGTGATGTGCCGAGCCTTCATTTATTCACTCTAATTTAAGGTTTCGTGTGCCGTAATACATTTTAATGTTTTTAGAAGGTCTCTTTCTATAAGTCTATAATATATAACTAAACTGTTGTTGTATTGAAAGTAAATAAGGTTTTTAAAGTGTTTAAGAAGCTTCATTTAAAATTAAATGAAAATGCAGAGTCCCCCTGCCCGGTGGCCAGGACCCGGGCAGTGTGAGCGCCACTGAAAATCAACTCGCGTGCCACCTTCGGCACACGTGCAATAGGTTGCCTACCCCTGCTTTACACCCTCTGGGTGTCTGCAGCCCTTCTGCATGAGCTCCAGCTGTGGGGGCCGACAGCCGGAGCTCTTAAAAAAAAGGGCACACTGTTTCACCTTCCTTTACACATTCCCACCTCTCCCATAGTTTGAGAACCACTGCTCTAAACAGATCTGAATGAAAGCAACGGTCCATAGAAAACACAAGAAATGTCCGTTAGAATGATTGGAGAGTTTTTCAGCTCCTTCATACAGATCATTGTCACTTGCAGAACTAAGCTGAATGACAGGTGAATGATTAGGCTGAATGACACGGAATTGATCACCTGTAAGTTTTGAAAGTGATTGGAAAGCTCTATATTTATTATATCGAGACAACTGTAAAAAATGTTCACTTTGAAAAAACTTTCTGCGTCGGCAAGTCTTTCACGTTGTGACAGCCATTTCTCAAGGCTGGTTGGCCGGGGAGTGATGCTTAATAGTCAGGGCTCAGGCTTGTGATGTGCAGGGGATCATTGGTAGGGGAGCCCGGGCCCTCCCACTTCATTGGGCTTTGATCTAGGGCCCTTTGGGGGCTATCAGTCCTCCGACAGCCAAGCTGGTGTGACAAACTGGACCCCCCATCCTGTATGCCACCTGATGTACCGAGGTTTCACAAAGCCATTCCTGCTGCACCAGCCTGGATTCCCTCTTCATGTTTTGATGAATTAGGCTCTCCAGCCTCTTGCTGCAAACACACCTTGCTGCAGACACAGACTGAAGTCAGCTCTGTGTGAGAGGACTCACCCAGCACTCATATGCCCAGTCCTTTTGTGGGACAAACCCCAAATAGTTTTGAACTGTATAGAACAGGGGTTGGCAACCTTTCAGAAGTGGTGTGCCGAGTCTTCATTTATTCACTCTAATTTAAGGTTTCCTGTGCCGGTAATACATTTTAACGTTTTTAGAAGGCCTCTTTCTATAAGTTTATAATATATAACTAAACTATTGTTGTAAATAAAGTTTTAAAAATATTTAAGAAGCTTCATTTAAAATTAAATGAAAATGCAGAGTCCCCCGGACCGGTGGCCAGGACCCGGGCAGTGTGAGTGCCACTGAAAATCAGCTCACGTGCCACCTTTGGCACACGTGCCATAGGTTTCCTACCCCTGGTATAGAATGTTCTGCACAGCCCAAGCTCATAAAAAGTCTCCCTCTCCCTCAGTGTGGAGAGAGATGTGCACAGCTTTTTGCGCCTCCCAGATATGAATTGCACACACTGGGTTATTTTATAAACAAGAACTAAGTTTATTAACTACAAAAGGTAAGTTCTAAGTGATTATGAGGGATAGGAAACAGATCAAAGCAGATTACCTTAGTAAATAAACAAAAAACGCAAACTGAGCTTAACACACTACATAGGTAAGACATAAATTAGCAAATTCTCATGCTGAGTGATAAACAGGCTGGCAGATTGTTAAGGCACAAGTTGACTTGGCTTTCCTAGGTTTTCATTTGCAGGCTAAAAATCCTTATTGGATCACTTTCCACAGTTGAGTCTTTTTTTCGCAGGTGTTTCCCATTGGGTAGGGTGATCTCTGAGAGGTTTCTATTGTACACATTTCCTTGCGCTTGTGTGTATTTCCTCAGTAAGCCATTAACATGCTTTGACCTTTTTACTGTCATACCCGAAAGGCTGCTGGTGGGTGTTTTCAATCTCAGGACATGTTTCAGCAACACTTTCAAAGCCACACTTCAAAACTTCACACACCATGATGGCACATACGAAATATTACCATTTAGCAGATCAAGACTTTCAGAATGCCACCTCACAAGGCATGCTTTAAACAAAACATACCCTAATTACATGACAGTGGTGAATAGTGGTGTCTCAAGGTGTAAGAGGCGGCCCTCCCTGGGTCACTTCTTACCACCTCACTGCAAATGTCCCAAGGTCTCCGTCTGGGGTAAGGTAGCATGAAGGGTGTCTGCTCACCCCAAGGCATCTTCTGGTGGCTCCATGTAGCGAGGTCATTCTCCTTTCTTCTTGGGGGCAACTGCCTCCTCTTGCGGGGCCAGCTCAGTCTAAGGGCTCTCCCCTGCTGGGATAGTCCAAACATCAAATATAGGGGATCAATCAAGACTTGGGCTCATATTGGAGATGAATGGTTCCCTCTCAGGCTGTCCCTCCAGCAGAGCCACCCTTACCTCAGGAAGGGACCTTTGGGCAGTTATCATAGAATCATAGAGATTGGGGTTGGAAGAGACGTCAGGAGGTGATCCAGTACAACCCCCTGCTGAAAGCAGGACCAACCCCAACTAAATCATCCCAGCCAGGGTTTTGTCCAGCTGGGCCGTAAAAACATCTAAGGATGGAGATTCCACCATCTCCCTTGGTAACCCATTCCAGTGCTTCACCACCCTCCTAGTGAAATAGCTATTCAGAGAGATATTCTGCCTTCCCTCAGCTCATCTCCCCTCTAGCTGCCAGTAGCTGGTCTGCTCTCCCCCTGCTTTTCCACAAAATGAACTGCTCCACTGTATTTTTGGTTTCCTTAAGCACGTCTCTTCAGATTTGATTTCTCTGCCCCATTTTCCTGATCATTTACTTGCTGAATGTTTGGCTTCTTGGACTTCATTTTCAAACGTAGCTAAAAGTTCAGTGGCTGTGGGGAATAATACTGCTACTTTGTATAGGTCTGTGTCTCTGGGTTGTAGCAGTTTTGAAAAAGCATTTACCATTTCCAGAATCGTTTTTCGGAGCACAATGATAAAAACAAAACTAAAATTTCCCCTTAATTTCTTTAATGCTGAAGGCTCATAAACTTCATCGGCCCTTTTAGTGAGGAGAATTATTTCTGTGGGTGCCTTCACTGTGTCTAAATACTGAACCTGAGAGGAAGGCGTGATTCATACTGGTTGTTGAACAACTGTGTAGTCAATTCCTTAACCAAGCTTTAATTTGTTATGAAATAGGTTCAAGAGAGCAAATAAACAATGTCAGGTTTACTGCTCTAACCCATTAATAAAATAGTAAAGGGAAAAGGTTTTATATGATACCAGTCTCTGGGAAGCCGTCTCATTCAGTGATGTTACATTCACCTTACACAGAAAATGTGTTCCCCAAAGTTACACATTTCAGCTTTTATCATTTATATGAAGATGTCACAAGTTACACATCTCATTACACGTCACTAAAATCCAACCCAGCAGTTTGTCCCAGGTCCCTAATGTAAATGGGGAACTATTGTGGGGTACTTTCCTGGCTTCTGCACTACCCCAGGGGAATTGGCTAGAGAAAGGGTCTGAGTCCCCACTCCCACTCCCTTTACCCAAAGATCTGCTTCACCTCAAGAACTCCCCTTCCGCACTCCTGTATGGAAATGGTGACACAGCTGGGCCCAGGATTCCTGGCAGGCTGAAGACTACGTCTCATCATAGTCACTTAGGACAGGGGCTAGAGCAGGGGTAGGCAACCTATGGCACGTGTGCCGAAGGCGGCACGCGAGCTCATCTTCAGTTGCACTCACACTGCCCGGGTCCTGGCCACCGGTCCGGGGGTCTCTGCATTTTCATTTAATTTTAAATGAAGCTTCTTAAACATTTCAAAAACCTTATTTACTTTCCATACAACAATAGTTTAGTTATATATTATAGACTTATAGAAAGAGACCTTCTGAAAACATTAAAATGTATGACCGGCACACGAAACCTTAAATTAGAGTGACTAAATGAAGACTCGGCACACCACTTCTGAAAGGTTGCCGACCCCTGGGCTAGAGTGTCCTCACTCCGGGGTTCTCTCTTCACACTGGACGCTTCCCTGACCCACTGATCACTACACTAAGTTCAACCCACATGTAATTTATTAAACAGCAATTTAAAAAAAAAAAGAAAAACTGAGCAATGTTCAAGGAAAGAAGGAACCTCGCTCTGTGGGCATGGGGAACAAAACAAACAGCGAACTCTGGGATGTAAGAAACGTTTCCAATTTGTTCTTCACACAACCCAGGCGTCCTGCCCAGGACCTGGCTCTAAGCTGTGATGATTCTTTTCCAGAAACAAAAAACCGAGAATGACAGTATTAAATATAACACAAAAGAAGCCGAAAACATATGTAGTCTAAAAACAATAGTGACATTATTATGTTATTTATTTCTAATGGCATTCGATGAGGGAAGCCAATGTCCATATTTTGCATTTGATTAGGTTGTTTCTATTAGTCTCTAAAAGGCAACATTTCATACTCGCTGTCGTCGTTGGGAGTAGAACGCTTCTGCTGCTGCTCATATATACCAGCAATGACCAGAGCAATAATTTCTTTCATTGGTTCAAACTCTTCACAACAGATTTTCTTTGTTGCACATACACCTTGATAAGAATATTTTCTAAAAGTTCCTCTAGTATCTTGTTGCACCGTTTTGTTTTTATCAAGTTCATCCTAAAAAACAGTCATTCAACTGCAGTGTTGCTAAAAGGTAGCGATAGTTATGAAAGAGCAAACAAGTCAAATTCACTAAAGTCTTTGTCCTCAGCCGAATCCATGTGTTTATAATAATTTATATTTAATTATTTACAATCATATAAATTATTAAACACCAATTGTAAAAAAAAAATGAAAAAAAAGAGAAATGTTCAAGGAAACATGGAACCACACTCTATGAGCATGGGAAACACCACAAACAGCTGTCTCCGGGATGTGAAAAATGTTTCCAGTTTGTTCCTCACACGTCCCAGGCCTCCTGCCCAGGTGCTGGCTATGCTGTGGTGATACCGTGGATCTGACACTTGCTCTGGCAATGGCCACACACCCTCGAGCTGCAGGTGGCAGGACCCTTCTCCCTAACATCTGCCCTTCCATCAGATTCACATACCCCCTTCTGAATCCATCCTTCGAGGCCCGCTTGTCTGGTGACTTCTCCTTGTGCTGGGCCCTCTGCCCAAGGCCCCACCTTGCTCTCCCCAGCTGTTCATTCTTCTCAGCTGCCAGGTTACTTGTGGCAAGGCCAACGTCCACTATCCTGGCTCTGGCCCCGCAGCTCTGCACTGTAGCTCAGCTCTGGCTCCCCATAGGCGCAGCTGGTCTATGCTGACCCAGCTCCCAGCTCTGGCCTGCTCCAGCTGCAGCTCCCCAGCTCTGCCTCAGCACCGCTGCTCTGCCTCCAGCCGAGCCCTGGATCCTCTGGCTCAGTGTTTCTAGCTGCTGCTGCCCTGCCTCAACCTCAGCGTTCCCAGATTTCTCCGGCATTAATAGACCAAAGGGACTTAAAAACTAACCTAAAAATAACCCCGTCTATTTCTTGAAATGAAGGTGTTGTTTTTAATTAACACATTGGCCTATACATCAAGAAAGAAATGGACAATTTCATTAGATACCTTGTACGGGTGAGATTTAAAAAAAAAAAAATCTACAATCCCCAGCAGGAGTTGGTCCACATTAACAACAAAGCTGTGAGATGACAGTGACATTGAAAATCAAAACCCCAATACTGGTACTTGTATCCTGATTGAGGGCTGGTAGCTAGTAGTAAATGTCCATATTTTGAGTTGAATTTGTTTGTTACTGTTAGTCTCTAAAAGGCAACATTTCATCCTCACTGTCTTTGTTGGGAGTAGAATGCTACTGCTGCTGGTCCTACATATCAGCAGTGACCAGGGCAATCATTCCTTTCGTCGGTGCAAACTCTTCACGATAGATGTTGTTGTTGTTGCATACACTCCTTAATAAGAATATTTTCTAAATGTTCCTCTAGTATCTTCTTGCGCAATTTTGTTTTTATCAAGTTGATCTGAGAAAACAATCATTCAACTGCAGTGTTGCTAACAGGTAGCGACAGTAATGAAAGAGCAAACAAGCCAAGTTCACTAAAGTCTTTGTCCTCAGCAGAATCCGTGTGTTCGAGAACTTAAACCCCAAACTGCTCAACTTGCTTTTCCTGAGCATGAGGCCAGTGAATCAAAGGCAAAAATCTACGTTGCTGCTTCAACTGTCCAAAGTCTTCACAAACCAATGGCAAAAATGAGATATCAGCCAATCTAAGTCCTGCCAAGTTGAGCGCAATAGAAGGACTTAGTACTGCAAGCGATTCAATCACCTCAACATTTGGTGGCCATCTGTTTCATCTGTTTCAAAAACTCCAACATGAAATCTCAACGCCTTTGTTGACATCTTCGAGTAATGTGAACAGTTAGTGTCTGTTTTGAAAGTTCCAGCTGGAAAGCAACTGTGCAATCTGGTGAGTAATTTGACTCAACGGTTATGGTCATACTTTAATACAGCAGTCTTGTTCTCAAAAATACATGGTTTCACAACTCTCACCAACAAGCTCTAGGAGAATGTCCTCAATTCCTGCAGCAGCTCTCCTGTATTATCGCTTTCCAACTGAAACATTTGGTTTATCCTCCAGGCTTCCTGAATTACTCGACATAGCAAAATCAGATAAATTTTACTCACTGGATCACTGCACATATGAAAAAGAAGTTCAACATTGTAGTTTTTTTCTTTGTCTTTGGCTATCTGAAAGCGTAGCTTTAGTTTCTCAAACTGATCAAGAACCCTGTTCACAAAGGGCTAATGCAAAGCCCCTTGCTTCAAAAAGCTGCAGAATCTTCTGGTACTCTGGAATTCATGGAAAGGCCGAGTGACAGGGTGTGTGGGGATGGGGACTGATGGGTGATGCTGAAAAAGATCAGGTGATGATCAGAGAGAGGGAACGCCTCAACTGAGAGAGCAGTGCTTGGTGATGGGACATTCGGTGTGAGGAAGTTCTGAGACTGTGAACTTGTACAATGTTGTGCTCAGGCAAACTGGGATGGAGTACTCATGATTAATGCGGAGAAATCCTTCCCCCTCTTGTCACAGAGTACTAAAGTCAGTGGCCCCAAGACATCACCTTCTGCAGGTGTATTTGACCACTTTGTCACGAAGCTCTTTGATTTTGACCCCATAAATGATCGGGTTGAGTATGGGGGGGATGAGGAAGAAAAGATTGGCTAAGATGATGTGAACATGGAGAGTGATGTGCTGACCAAACCGGTGTGTCAGAGTGGAGAAAAGGAAGAGAGTAAAAGATGTCAGCATCACACAGAGGTGGGCTGTGCAGGTGTTCAGGGCTTTCTGGTGGGCTTTCTTGGAGGAGATTCTGAGGATGGCCCTGATGATCAGACTGTAGGACAGGGCAACCAGTGTCAGATCTAACCCAGAGACTAGAAATGCCACCACCAAGCTGTATGCCCTGTTGACAGTGGTGTCCCCACACGACATCTTCACCACAGCTATATGCTCACAGTACGTGTGGGGGATAATGCGGTTGCCACAGAATGGCTGCCTACTCAGAAGCAGGGGCATAGGCAGAATGAGGAGAACAGCTCTTATCAAACCCACGAGCCCTAACTTAGCTATTCGTGCATTGGTGAGGATGGTGGTGTATCTCAGAGGGTTACATATGGCAATGTAGCGATCAAAGGCCATTGCCACGAGGACAGCTGACTGCATAACAGAAATTATGTGAAGGAAGAACATCTGGGTGAAGCAGCCACCCACAGTAATGCCCTTCAAATTGAACCAAAATATACACAGTGCCATCGGCATGACGGAGGTAGAGGTGCCTATGTCTGTGAGCGCCAGCATGCAGAGCAGCAGGTACATCGGCTTGTACAGGGTCTGCTCTTTGCTTACAACAAACAGAACCATGACATTTCCCAACAGGCCGATTATGTACAGCAGAGAGAAAGGGATGGCAATCCAAATGTGAGCAGCTTCTAGGCCAGGTATACCAATTAGGATGAATGTTGAAGGGTCAGAGAGGGTGAGGTTGAAATCTGCCATGAGGTGGTTAATGCGTTGATCAGGCTCAGAAATGCTCAATGTGTCTGTGAAGGGAGAGAAGCACAGCGAGGGGGTTACACACTTTGTAGCAAATAATATGGTAAATATTTTATAGCTATTACCAATTTAGAAAGGGGTTGAGCAGTGAGTTGGCAACATTTGCAGATGGCACCAAATTATTTAAGTGATAGTCAAGTCCAGAGAAGTTCTCAGAGGGAGCTAACCAAGGCAGGTGAATGGCACATGACCTTCGATGTCAAGAACTGCAACATTTATGCCAATTTGAGGGTATGGCTGGAACTCCTCAAACACCTAAGAAGGTTGTAATTTAACTGTATGAACTCAGAACCGGGAGTCGGGCATCACAGTACAGAGCGCTGTGAAACCCTGCTCACAGTGTAAGCAGGGACAGAAACTAAGCAAAACATTGCAACCCAGGAGGAGTGGGATGGGAAATCATACAGAATATATAATGCCATGAGGTCAGTCAGTCAATGTTTCACCCTCCTCTGGACTTCTCTGTGTAGTACTGGGCACCCTTCTCACACAGAGTATTGCATAACTAGAGGGGTTCAGGGAACGATCAAGGAGAGGGGCTGAAAAGACTGGGAATGTTACCTTACAAAGGAGATAAATAAGAGTGGATATGAGAAAAGTCTGTAAAATACTGACTGGTAGAAGACAGGGAGAACACATGCTCGATGTGCTCTCTAACATAAGATCAAGAGGACATTCAATAAAACTGAAATGTGGCAAATTAAAAAACAGATAAAAAAAAGAATGCTTTCTTCACTTGATGCCTAATTAAACTGCGGAAATCATTGTCACAAAAGGTTGCTGAGGCCATGAGCTAAGCAAGAATCAGGAAGGGTTTGGACATTTTCATGGATCGTGAGACTATCCAGATACAATAGTACAGCTAAATAAATATTCTGGAAAGTCTATATGCCCATGTGTTTCAGGGCACAAGCCAATCTCTAGCTGTTAGGCATTAGGGTGACACTCTCATGATGGTCAGGTCATCTCCCTGAATCAACCCACTGCTGGATTTCTTACACCTTGTACTGCAGCACCTGGGGCTGTCACTGTCGGAGAGAGGACGCTGGGCTAGATGGACCATACGTCTGATCCACAATGCAATTCCTAGGTTGGAAAGGAGCCAAGTTTCCCTTATGGAAACAGACATTCTCATGCAGGTCTATGACTTTGTACTCAAGAGAATGCGCACTGGGGGCACAAATGCTGTGGTATTTCGGGCTACTGGATGGCACCTCGGTTACTTCCCTTGTTTCTTTTGGTGAGACTCTTTCTTGCGGCAACCCAGTGTTGTCTGAAACATAAGTGACAGGTGCTACCTGACAGGTGTAAGGAGAGATGTGTCAGAAGCACACGTGCTAACCCATCTCTTGACTGAATATTGATGAAGTTTACAGATGACACGAAAATTGGGGGATTGTAAATAATGAAGAGGACAGTTCACTGATTCAGAGCAATCTGGATTGATTGGCAAACTGGGTCGAAGCAACCAACGTGTGTTGTAATATAGCCATTTAAATATCTACATCTGGAAACAAAGAATGTTGGCAATGCCCACACGATGGGTGGGTGGGGGGGTATCGTGGGAAGCGCAATGACTCTGAACTAGATTTGGGGGCATGAAGGAGTCATTAGGTAAATATGAGCTCCCAGTGTGACCTTGTGGCCCAAAGAGCCTGCGATGATAACCACGGAAATCTGAAGGAGAGGTAGAGATGTTATTTTACCTGTATATTTGGCACTGGTGTGACTGCTGCTGGAATCCTCTGTCCAGTTCTGGTGTCCCTGGTTAAAGGCAGATGTTGATACACTGAAGAGGGTTCAGAGAAGTATCACAAGAATTAGTAAAAGATTAGAAGACTTGTTGTATACTAATAGACTCAAAGATCTCAATCTGTATAGTTTAGCAAAGATGATTAAGGGGGTCACTTGATAGCAATCTGTAAGTACCTACACCAGGAACCAATATTTAATAATAGGCTTTTCAGGCTAGCATAGAGAGGTGTAACAGGATCCAATGACTAGAAATTGAAGTTATAGAAATACTGTCTGGAAATAAGACATACATTTTTAAATGGTAAGAATAATTAAGCATTGGAAGAATTTACCAAGGGTCTTGGCAGATTCTTCGTCATTGAGAATTTTAAAATCAAGGTTGGATGTTTCTCTAAAAGATCTGCTCTAGGAATTATTTTGGGGAAATTCTGAGACCTGTGTTATACAAGCCTGTGTTATACTGACTAGATAATCACTATGATCCCGTCTGGCCTTGGAATCTACTGGTCCAGTCAGGAGTCAGATGGAGGCGTTTTCCCTGCAAGCTCGTTCCTGAGCTTCCTGAAGGCATTTTTTCAATTCATGACAGTGCTGAACTTATCCATATGTGGAGAAATTCGCAGTTGACTGTGACACCTTGGAAATGTTACACTAGGTATGTATTTCACAAGTCTGATGGGTCCCATCAGGCACTGCATGGATGAACGTTTTAGGTGAAAAAATAATGACTTGACCCATAAAATCTCCTCACTGGGGAATGAATGTACAACCCTTGCCATTGATTAACAGAGCCAGCTAGCTAATGGTCCCAGAGCATCCTGGGTTTAACATCCGTGTCCCAGTGGCCCACTGTTTCAGGCATGTCCCAGAGTTCCCCACTCTCATTGTGTAATGTGCATATTTCTCAGCTTAGGAGTTGTTCCTGTATAGCAGTCGTTGAAGCATCACGCGGTGTGTATAGGTGTAACAAGAGAAGCCACACGGGTGCCTGCTTGGAAATTTGCCACTCGTGTGTGAAATTTCTCACGATTGAGACACAGTCTAGGACCCCAGAGCTGTACCATCCTGCCTTGGTCCAAACTCTGACCAGTATGAATTAGTTACCCTGTTCGTCCCTCCCTGAAGGTGGGGAGGACAATGAATACTTGCGGTAAGCAAGCTGAGATCCCCCCCCCTTCCCCAAAACACTTCACTTCAGGGCATACTGGGTTTAGATTAAAACATAAAAACAAGTTTATTAACTACAACAGATAGATTTAAAGTGATTATAAGGGATAGTATCCAGATCAAAGCAGATTAACTAGCAAATAAACAAAAACACAAACTAAGCTTAGCACACTAGTTAGAATGAGTATGATTTAGCAGTTTCTCACCCTGATTGATGACACAAGCAGTCTGGAAGAATCTCAAGGCACAAGCTGCATTTGCTTTACAGCTGGGGTTTCTCAGATTTCCATACACAGGTTAGAAATCCTTTTAGTCTGGGTCCAGCACTTCTTCCAGTTCACTCTTTTTTCCTCAGTTTTTCCCAGGAATCTTCTTCTGTGGGGAATGAAGAACCGCTGATGATGTCATTCCCTGCCTTATATAGCTTTAGCATATGGCGAGAACCCTTTGTTTCAAAACTTGGTTCCCAGACCAGTTTGTGGGAAAAGTACAGACTCCCCAAGATGGAGGCCAGAGTTATGTGGCCTGGTCACATGCTCTTGTAGAGTCATAGCATCTGCGACTTATAGGTAAGGCTGCGAGTCTGTCACGGAAGTCACAGTAGTCATGGATTCCATCATTTTCGGACTTCTGCAGGTGGCAGGGGTGACTGACTCCGGGGCACCCGAGAAGCTCAGGCGGACCTTGAGCCAACCGCACCCCGCCATGCAACTGTGGCGATCCTGGGCCACTGCCTGCCAGCAGGGGTGATAGTCCCGGGCTCCCAGGTCACAGGCTGGCTGAGCCGCCCCCCCACCAGGCTGCAGCACGGCGGTCCAAGGCCACCCCTGCTCACAGCAGTGCAGCGGCCCCGGACTGGTGGTGTTGCCCCCCACGAGCAGCATTGCAGCACTTCTGGGATGTCCCTCACTAGCAGTGGCTGCTGTGGTCCTGAGCCATCCCCTGCAAGCACCAACGGGCACCCCGGAAGCCTCCCTCCAGCACCAGAGGACACCTCGAAGGCCCCACCCAGAATAAGCTGTCACTCCAGACCACACCCAGCACCAGTGGGTGCCCAAGAGCCTCCCTCCAGAGCAGCAGCTGCACCCCTGGACTCCTCCAGAACACCAAAGATTTAGTCAGAGGTATCTTCCACAAGTCATGAACTGGTCACAGGGCTGTGAATATTGGTTTATTGCCTGTGACCTGTCCATGACTCTATTCTAAAAATGCCCATGACTAAATCTTATCCTGACTTATAGGCTGTCTGGGGAATTCTCAGGAAGGCTCAACAGGTGGGAGATAAGTTTTTCCTAAGGCCTATTGCTTTCCTTTATAGCTCATTGCCCTGACTAGGCCCTCCCCAAACCAGCTATCTAGACCAAAAGCGGAAAACCCACAGACCCCAAGATCATATCATAATATCACTATGAAGAATACGGGGTGCCATGTCACACAAAGGTCAATGGTTCTTTCCACTGGTGAAATGCCTGAAGTTACATAACAACAGTTGGATTCTAAACTGAGTAACGGTTGTGACACCCAGGCTGCAGTTCTGTGGCTTGCCAGGGCAGGTTCCCACCCCACACAACTTCCATCCCTTGCCACACAGCGATTCCCCTCCCTCAGGTGCCAGACCCCACAGGGACAGCTCACAGAAATACCTCCTCAGTCGAGGTTAAACTCAGTGTCTGCCTGCACCGGGGAAAATGGGAGATCAGCCTGAATTGCCTTTCCGGGGGTGAAGGGAACCCCAGCAACAGCTCAGCCTGTGCAGGGAAGGAGAGAGGGACAGACCCAGCGGGAGGGAGAGAGGACATGGAGATTAAAAGTAGCCAGCGTGAGTAACCCTTCCTCAAAACAACACAAAGCTTTGACATATTGCAGCCCGTTGGAAACCCAGACACCCCTTCCTGAGGCTGATTTTCTGTGTTGGCAATTGCTGATGTTGCCAAGAGCCTGTACTGGGGCTGCTCACGGGAGGAGGGATGGTCCAGATGGCAGACGGTGTCAGAGACAATCTGCTACTGTGTGGTCCACATTCCATTCTGGTCTGAGACACCCCCCTGCCCCTCCCACAGCAGGCCTCGTTACGCCTCTTTGGTCTGTGCATTAGCCAGGATGTCCACTCCATATTTCGCTCAGTTTCAGCACTCCATGCAACTATGATCTGGATACAACATGCCCACTGCCCCCCACACACACACATACACACACTGTGTGCTCCTGGACCTCCCCCACTCAGATTTCCAACCCCGTGAGATTTCCTCAATGCCAGAAATATGCTTTTATTTGTATTGCCTTTTAGTGCTTCTCAACCACTCCAGAACCCGAGATACCGGGGGACAGAAAGAGCAGACTTCTCTCCCTCCTAGAAAAACATTATTATCCTAAGAGTTCTGAATCACTAAGCCTGTGAGTTTAAGATTTCACCAACTCTCCTGTCAGTTCATTTTGGTTCAAACAAGCTCACCCGTCCTTACAGGTCACAGGACAACTCCAGTTGAAGTCACTGGAGGCTCATGGCCAGTGTAAATCAGGCTATTTATTTCAGTCCCTACATGTGGATTTAGGGTGAACTCCAGGCTGATTTCAGAGCTTTGCCATTGATCTCAATGGGACCAGATTCACCCTACATTTTTAACTTTCGGCTACAAGCTGCAAAATTAATGGGTTCGGGTCCTGCGACAGAGAACACGTTTCCGTTAGGGTGCTGAAAGAGTCTGAAGTAAACCCCCAGTTTATGTGGTATTCCGAGACCGGGTATGAAAGACGGGGATTCCAAAACATGTGTGCCCTGATTTTCCTTTCAAGGAGGCTAGTTTCGATCTGGAGTGACCCACTGAAGGCAGAATGTGTGAGTAGAATCTGGCCAGAGTGTGACCCATTCTTGTTGTGAAACCTCTGGTAACACACATACCCACTGCAGAGATTTTGGCTGCACTTCCTAATAGGGCAGTGAAGTCGCTGAATTGGAAAAATTGAGGGACCCAGAGGAAAAACCACACCGCCCAAAAAAGGAAGCTATTGAGACAGATAGAAGGACACAGTAAGAGACAAGGAACTGATCTTAAAAACAAATATTTGGCTAAACTATTTCCAGCTCATTTGTACTTTCAATTTTACCAGGAAAATCCCTTGTTATTTCTGACAATACTAAAAAGTTCAAGTCACCGTCCTGCGGAATTTCTCCCCAGATGGTGCTTGACTTCGACCTTTGAATCCTTCTTGAACCCTTAGCACTAACTTCAGTGCAGAAACAGGCAACTCACCAAACTCCCACTCAGCAGAGAGAAGAAATCTCCTCACGGCGACAGGAAGGCAGAGCCCTAAGAGTCAAGGTATGAATCTCACATGTCTGACACTCCCCATGCTCGGCAGTGACCTTTATGAATCCCTGCACACTCCCTGCAGACTCTCAGATTGGCCAGGATTCCCGGACAATTCCCTTGGCTCTGTGAGCAGTGGGCTGAGCAGAAAATAAACCTTGGAGAACTACAGCTTGAGACCCTCCCCCGGGAGTGAAGAAATTATTTGCTGATACCAGGGGCTCAAGATTCTCAGGCCAAACTGAGTCTTGCACACTGTTCTTCCGCCTAACTATTGACAATGTCTTTTCTTTTCTGTGTGTAAAGTAGTGCCAGCTGCTCTACGTGTGGGTAAACTGGCACAAGATACGGGACCAAAACCATTTTCAATGGATCATAGCACTGTACCACTGCATACGGCAAAGTCAATGCCTCTGCAAAGTCAATGCCACTCTGTGACGGCCAAATTAAATGATCATTAATTTATGTAAGCTGTGGAAAAGGCTTTCTTCTCCCAGGATTCTGGCATCAAAGATATTTGCCAGTATCCCTTTGTGAGGTCGAAAATGGCTTTATATCTAGAAGCACAATATGTTCCAAAATTCCATCTCCTTTCGGCATCAGGTAATCATCACATTTCAATATTGTGTTGATCTTTCAGAAATTGATGCAGAAAAGGGGTTGTGCTATGCAGTGTGAGAACTAGTACAATGGGACTTCTCCACTCACTGTGGTGTTTTATGTTGTTATGCCCTGCTGGGATGAGAACACAGTGGTAAAAGAATCAAACAACTGCTAAATCTGGATCTTTTGGACTGGATACAGTCCATTCCCCATGCTTGCATCACAGGTGCCTGGAAGCCTAATTTTGGATCCTGAAGGTATGACTGTGATGGGTTATCGGCCCCGCGGTCGAGTCTGGGAGCCGTGAAAACTGCTGCAACCCTCTAACCACCCAGCAGGGCTGGCCCTTTTCCATACTGCTTTGCTAGTGATTTAGCCTCTCCAGGCCCTGTTATCACCCAACACGACAGCAGATGGTGCAACACACTCAAACAGAGGTATCCGAGGGCTTGCTTAAGCCACCAAACTTCAAACAGCAGCCACTGGGTGTTAGAGAGTTTTCCTTTCACCCTCTCTCTTTTTCTGACTGAATCTACCAAGATAAACACAAGTTGATGTTGCTGAGGATTGGTGTGGCTGTAATAATCAAGTGTGTGGCACTTGATGGACTGTTGTGCAGGTGCGCAGCTTAGAAGGAACATTGACCCCATCCTGGTGGCCATGGTCTCGATTAGCAGCCCTTGGTGATATGGTTTGTGCCAGTGTTTTTGATTGCGGAATGCTGTGTGTGGATTGCTTTCTCAGAACCAAATCCCTGAAATCTGTAAATGTACCTGCTGTGAAGACTGTTAGTAGCAACATTTCCAGGCCTTATCACATGTCAGTCTGCTTTGCCCTCCCATCTTTGGGGGCTTTTTGGATCAAGTTGGGCAGTGTCTATTTATTTAATCTATTTATTACTGACCTCGGAATCAAAAGTAGGAGTGGGCTGATAAAGTTTGCGGATGACACAAAGTTGGGAGGTATTGCCAATTCGGAAAAGAATCGGGATATCCTGCAGGGAGATTTGGATGAGCTTGTAAACTGGAGTAATAGTAATAGGATGAAATTTAATAGTGAGAAGTGTAAGGTTATGCATTTAGGGATGACTAACAAGAATTTTAGTTATAAGCTGGGGACGCATCAGTTGGAAGTAACGGAAGAGGAGAAGGACCTCGGAGTCCTGGTTGATCGCAGGATGACTATGAGTCGGCAATGTGACGTGGCCGTAAAAAAAGCTAATGCGGTCTTGGGATGCATTAGGCGAGGTATTTCTAGTAGAGATAAGGAGGTGCTAGTCCCGTTATACAAGGCATTGGTGAGACCTCATTTGGAGTACTGTGTGCAGTTCTGGTCTCCCATGTTTAAGAAGGATGAATTCAAACTGGAACGGGTACAAAGAAGGGCCACTAGGATGATCCGAGGAATGGAAAGCCTGTCGTATGAAAGGAGACTTGAGGAGCTCGGTTTGTTTACCTTAACCAAAAGAAGGCTGAGGGGAGATATGATTGCTCTCTTTAAATATATCAGAGGGATAAATACCAGGGAGGGAGAGGAATTATTTCAGCTCAGTACTAATGTGGACACGAGAACAAATGGATATAAATTGGCCGTCGGGAAGTTTAGGCTTGAAATTAGACGAAGGTTTCTAACCATCAGAGGAGTGAAGTTCTGGAACAGCCTTCCGAGGGAAACAGTGGGGGCGAAAGACCTC
This sequence comes from Platysternon megacephalum, assembly GCA_003942145.1. NCBI lineage: Eukaryota > Metazoa > Chordata > Testudines > Platysternidae > Platysternon > Platysternon megacephalum. Next base: position 269,372 of record QXTE01000283.1, on the reverse strand, counting down.
TCTGGCTTTAAGATTAAGCTTGATAAGTTTATGGAGGGGATGGTTTGATGGGATAACGTGATCTTAGTCAATAGGTCAATAACGTGCCATCACTGGTAATTAGTACCAATGGTCAATGATGGGATATTAAAAGTTACTACAGAGAACTTTTTCCTGAGTGTCTGGCTGGAGAGTCTTGCCCGCATGCTCGGGGTTCAGCTGATCGCCATATTTGGGGTCGGGAAGGAATTTTCCTCCAGGGTAGATTGGCAGAGGCCCTGGAGGTTTTTCGCCTTCCTCCGCAGCATGGGGCAGGGGTCGCTTGCTGGAGGATTCTCTGCAACTTGAAGTCTTTAAATCATGATTTGGGGACTTCAACAGCTGAGTCAAGGGAGAGAATTATTCCAGGAGTGGGTGGGTCAGCTTTTGTGGCCTGCATCATGCGGGAGGTCAGACTAGATGATCATAATGGTCCCTTCTGACCTTAGAGTCTATGAGTCTATGAATGTCAATATGGGAACCTCTGCATCCAGAAACTTCCCATGAGGGGATCATCTGGGCAATTTCAAATCACAGAGAAGTGGGTAGAGCCATCTGAGTGCTAACTGCCCAGGACTGGGAATCTACTATTTGGGACAAAACAGGGGCAAAGAGGAATGGGCTTGTGTTTGAAAGGAGCAGGATGGGGACACTGCTCGATTATGCTGGCTCCACCCAAAAAGCAGTCCAAGGAGTCAGTGAGTCTGCCCAGAGGAACGCTGCCCAGGTATGTAAGACAGCTAAGAAACAGAAACAGACCCCCTATTGTATGGGGAGATTATGGCAAACCAGTAAACTGCCATAATCCACTATTGATTATTGCTAAAAGCAGCCAAGTCAGCAGGTTGTAAATTGGCCATGCATCAGCCTTAGCTTAACCAAGGCAGGACGGGAGGGAGTTTTGGGTGCCACAGAAAGGGCAGCTTGATCCCGCATCCTTCCGAAAGTTAAAAATGTAGGGTGAATCTGGTCCCATTGAGATCAATGGCAAAGCTCTGAAATCAGCCTGGAGTTCACCCTAAATCCACATGTAGGGACTGAAATAAATAGCCTGATTTACACTGGCCATGAGCCTCCAGTGACTTCAACTGGAGTTGTCCTGTGATCTGTAAGGACAAATAAACTTAGAGCAATAAACTTGGCATGGGGATGTACCACCATGCCACAGATGTGTGGTGTTCACACAATCTATCCATGTGTTAACCCCACCATGGCCCATGCTGGCCACCACCTCATGGACTCAGCAGTGGGATTCCAAGTGCCCTGAGTCGAGCTGACATTGGAGACTGAAGCAAATGGGCTGCTGAGGTTATTTTTCCTGTGACACACGGTGACCAAGAAACCCTGCCATGGGATCATGACCCTTGGGGCACTATGGGCCTGAATATGATGTAAAGGGGGTGGTGTCTGGCACCAAGGGAGGTGGGGGTGTAAAGACCAGAGCCGTGTGTGGCCGCAGGGGATGGCATCTCGCCAAAATGGTCCCCATCACCATGAGGCTGCATTCCCACCACAGCCAGGGGGCCTGCTGGGCTGAGATGGCCACTGTGGTGGGGGGAACTTGTGGTGGGGAATGGGCTTCTCTCAGTATTCTGGGCCATTGGTAACAGCTCACTCCAGCTCCTCTACAGCCATGGTAAGCCATGACTCAGGCTGCCCGTATCTGCTTGAGTCAGGGCAGCCAGCTGCGAAGCCATATTTTCCAGGCCAGGGACCAAGGCTTGCAGCGGGTGCTGTCACTCAAACGCACAGACAATCAGTGCCCCACAGCTCCATGAGGCACCAGATGGTGGTGAGAGATGGCTCTGGGCCAGGGAATGCAGCAGGGGTTCCTGGGGGGTTGTCTAGGTAGCCAACGAGGGAGTTTCCCAGTGTCACTGAGGTGGGGTAGGTGTCCCCTCAGGAACTCACCTCCCCAGGGTCATTGCCCAGTGCAGGGGTTAGGTGGATCTTTGATGATCCAATAAGATCTCTTGTGTCTCCTCAGTGGCACTTCTCCAATTCCTGAGTAGGAAGCGCATGTGGTCGTAACGCAGGGGCTGTTTCCCAGTCTGGATGTGACCCAGCCACTGAGGCCAGCTGACTCAGCAGACTCCAGTCCCAGAGGCCATGTGGTGTCTGGCCATGGCCAGGTCAATGTGGGTGCTGGATGCAGAGGGGATGGGATGTCATTGGCCATCACCACCCCTGGGTCTTTTCAGCTCATCCTAGCTGCTCCCATCTCTGGATAGTCCTTGTAATGCCTGACACTTGCTGTAGCTGCTCCTCCTCCCTGGGCTGTGGGGCTTCCAGCCCTCCTGGCATCCAGATAGTCCTTCCCCCCTGCCACAGTGGCAGCACAGTCAAGATTGATCCCTCTACCACAGGTCTTCCCCCTCGGATGATGCACAGTTGGGTTTACCCTTAGATGCCTCCACCCCAGCTTTTGCCATCTCTCTTTCCTTGGCACTCTTCCTATGCAGCCCTTCCTCTGTCTTCCCTTCATAGATCAACCCCTCCCCAAGGTCTGTTCTGCTTGCACAGATTGAGTCACTGCCCAGCTGCTTTCCCAATTTCTGAGCAGAGAGCTTGGCCTAGTCACTGCAGACTGCTACTGGGGGAGCTGACCCAGCTTTTCAGTGTCAATTCTTCACTACTGACTGAGACATAGGCTTATATACTATAGCCCTGTGATATGGCTGGCACCAGAGCCCTGGGCTTTCCATTACATCACCTCCCTTAAAGGTCAGCTCGGCCTTGACAGAGTGCAGATCACACCGGGCTGTGATCAGAAAGTGCCCAAGCTGGTTCCGGGGTAGCTGTGGCTGACTTGGCCCAGACACACACTTTCCCAAGCCAGCTGCTATCTGCGAGGGTCTGATGTTATTTCATTGTTGGATGATGTAGGAGAAATAGCTCCTATTCAGTGACAAAAGCAGCGAGTTCTGGGGCTGTGGGAACTTGCGATTGAGCCTGTCTCCTATCAGGTTTTGTGCCCCAAAAGATAGGCCGTCGATGGTGTGATGTTGTTGGAAATGCCCCAGATTTATAATTTTAGTGCTCCGTTGGAGCTGGCTCCTCCCGGTTGAATTATGTAACACGTACATGGTGTGTTGTCTGTTAAGACTCTCATGTGAGTTCCCTTGAGCAGTGGGAGGAAACAGGCGCTGTTTTTCCTGACATGACAGTAGTGAATCGTGGTGTCTCAAGGCATAAGAGGCGGCCTTCCCTGGGTCACTTCTTACCACCTCACTGCAAATGTCCCAAGGTCTCCGTCTGGGGTAAGGTAGCATGAAGGGTGTCTGCTCACCCCAAGGCATCTTCTGGTGGCTCCATGTAGCGAGGTCATTCTCCTTTCTTCTTTGGAGCAACAGCCTCCTCTTGCGGGGCCAGCTCAGTCCAAGGGCTCTCCCCTGCTGGGGTAGTCCAAACAGCAAATATAGGTGATCAATCAAGATTAGGGCTCATATTGGAGATGAATGCTTCCCTATCAGGCTGTCCCTGCAGCAGAGCCACCCTTCCCTCAAGAAGGGACCTTTGGGCAGTTATCATAGAATCATAGAAGATTGGGGTTGGAAGAGACATCATGAGGTGATCCAGTACAACCCCCTGCTCAAAGCAGGACCAACACCAACTAAATCATCCCAGCCAGGGCTTTGTCCAGCCGGGCCCTAAATATGTCTAAGCATGGAGATTCCACCACCTCCTTAGGTAACCATTCCAGTGCTTCACCACCCTCCTAGTGAAATAGCTGTTCAGGGAGATATTCTGCCTTCCCTCAGCTAATCTCCCCTGTAGCTGCCAGTAGCAGGTCTGCTCTCCTCCCTGCTCTGCCACAAAATGAGCTGCTCCCCTGTATTTTTGCCATCCTTAAGCACTTCTCTTCACACTTGATTTCTCTGCCCCATTTTCCTGATAATTGACTTGTTGAATGTTTGGCTTCTTGGACCACATTTTCAAACGTAGCTAAAAATTCAGTAGCTGTGGGAAATAATACTGCTACTTTGTATAGGTCTGTGTCTCTGGGTTGTAGCAGTTTTGAAAAAGCATTTACCACTTTCAAAATCTTTCTTTGGAGCACAATGAGAAAAACAAAACTACAATTTTCCATTAATTTTTTTAATGCTGAAGGCTTGTAAACTTCATCAGCCCTTTTACTCAGGAGAATTATTTCTGTGGGTGCCTTCATTATGTCTAAATACTGAATCTGAGAGGAAGGCGTGATTCATACTGGTTGTTGATCAACTGTGTAGTGAATTCCTTGACCAAGCTTTAATTTGTTATGAAATATGTTCAAGAGAGCAAATAAACAATGTCAAGTTTATTGCTCTAACCCATTAATAAAATAATACAGTAAAAAGGTTTTATATGATATCAATCTCTGGGAAGCCGTCTCATGCAGTGATGTTACATTCACCTTATACAGCAAGATTGCTCCCCAAAGTTACACATTTCAGCTTTTATCATTTATATGAAGATTTCACAAGTTACACATCTTGTTACGCGTCACTAAAATCCAAACTAGCAGTTTGTCCCAGATCCCTAATGTAAGTTGGGAACTATTGTGGGGAACTTTCCTGGCTTTTGCACTACCCCAGGGGAATTGGCTAGAGAAAGGGTCTGGTTCCCCACTCCTACTTCCTTTACCCAGAGACCTGCCTCACCTCAAGAACTCCCCTTCCACACTCCTGTATGGCAAGCTGAAGACCCATTCTCATCATAGTCACTTAGGACAGGGACTAGAGTGTCCTCACTCCGGGGTACTCTCTTCACACTGGACGCTTCCCTGACCCACTGATCACTACACTAAGTTCAACCGAAATATAATTTATTACATAGTAATTTTAAAAAAAATTATATATCTTCAAGGAACCTCTCTCTGTGGGCATGGGAAACACAACAAACAGCCGTCTCTGGGATGTTAAAAACATTTCCAGTTTGTTCTTCACACATCCCAGGCTCCTACAAAGGCCCTATCTCTAAGCTGTGATGATTCTTTTCCAGAAACAAAAAACCGAGAATGACAGTATTAAATATAACACAAAGGAATCCGAAAACATATGTAGTCTAAAAACAATAATGACATTAGTATGTTATTTATTTCTAATGGCATTCGATGATGGAAGCCAATATCCATATTTTGAATTTAATAAGGTTGTTTCTGTTAGTCTCTAAAAGGCAACATTTCATACTTGCTGTCTTTGTTGGGAGTAGAATGCTTCTGCTGCTGCTCATATATGACCAGAGCAATCATTTCTTTCATTGGTGCAAACTTTTCACAACAAATTTTTGTAGTTTCATATACACATTAATAAGAATATTTTCTAAAAGCTTCTCTAATATCTTGTTGCACAGTTTTCTTTTTATCAAGTTCATCTGAAAAAAACAATTATTAAACTGCAGTGTTGCTAAAAGGTAGCAACATTAATGAAAAAGCAAAGAAGCCAAGTTCACTAAAGTGTTTGTCCTCAGCTGAATCCGTGTGTTCGAGAACTTCAACCCCAAACTGCTAAACATGGTTTTCCTGAGCATGAGGCCAGTGAACCATAGGCAAAACTCTCCATTGCTGCTCCAACTGTCCAAAGTCTCCACAAACCAATGGCAAAAATGAGATATCAGCCAATCTAAGTTGTGCCAAGCTGAGCGCAGTAGAAGGACTTAGTACTGCAAGCGATTCAGTCACCTCAACATTTGGTGGCCATCTCTGTTTCATCTGTTTCAAAAATGCCAATATGGAATCTCAGCATCTACTTTTGACATCATTGACAATGTGAAGAGTTAGAGTCGGTTCTGAAAGTTCTTGCTGAAAAGCGACTGTGCAAAGTGGTCAGTAATTTGACTCAACAGTTATTGTCATAGTTTAATATAGCAGTCCCCTTCTCAAAATACGTGGTTTCACAACTCTCACCAACAAGCTCTAAAGAATGTCCTCAATTCCTGCAGCAGCTTTCCTGTATTATCATTTTCCAACCGTAACAATTGGTTTATCCTCCAGGCTTCCTGAATTACTGGACATAGCAAAATCAGGTAAAGTTTACTCACCAGATAACTACACATATGAAAAAGAAGTTCAAGATTGTAGTTTCTTTCTTTGTTTTTGGCTATCTGAAAGCATAGCTTTAGTTCATCAAGCTGATAGCATAGCTATCAAGAACCCTGTTCACACAAGGACTAATGCAAAGCAACCTTGCTTCAGAAAGCTGCAGTATCTTCTGGTAGTCTGGAAGTCATGGAAAGGCAGAGTGACAGGCTGCGTGGGGTTGGGGACTGATTAGTGATGCCAAAAGAAATCACGTGATGGTCAGAGAGAGGGAACTACGCAACGGAGAGAGCAGTGCTTGGTGATGGAGTGATAAGACATTAGGTGTGAGGAACTTTTAAGATTGTGAACTTGTACAATGTTGAACTCAGCCAAAGTGCAATAGATTACCCTTGATTAATGAGGAGATATCCTTTCCTCCTCTTGTCACAGGATTAACGTCAGTCGTCCCAGGCGATCACCTTCTGCAGATGTATTTGACCACTTTTTCACGAAGCTCTTTGGTTTTGACCCCATAAATGATCGGGTTGATCACGGGGGGGATAAGGAAGAAGAAGTTGGCCAAGATGATGTGAACATGGGGAGTGATGCGCTGACCGAACCGGTGTGTCAGAGTGGAGAAAAAGAAGAGAGTAAAAGACGTCATCATCACACAGATGTGGGCTGTGCAGGTGTTGAGGGCTTTCTGGTAGGCTTTCTTGGAGGAGATTCTGAGGACGGCCCTGATGATCAGACTGTAGGACAGGGCAACCAGTGTCAGATCTAACCCAATGACTACAAATGCCATTACCAAGCCGTACGTCCTGTTGACAGTGGTGTCCCCACACGACATCTTAGCCACAGCCATGTGCTCGCAGTAAGTGTGGGGGATAATGTGGTTGGCACAGAATGGCTGCCTACTGAGAAGCAGGGGTAGGGGCAGCATGAGGAGAACAGCTCTTATCAAACCCATGAGCCCTAGCTTGGCTATTCGTGTGTTGGTGAGGATGGTGGCGTATCTCAGAGGGTTACATATGGCAACGTAGCGATCGAAGGCCATTGTCACGAGGACAGCTGACTCCATAATAGAAATTGCATGAAGGAAGAACATCTGGGTGAGGCAGCCACCCACAGTAATGCCCTTCAGATTGAACCAAAATATACAGAGTGCCTTTGGCATGACGGAGGTAGATGTGCCGATGTCTGTGAGCGCCAGCATGCAGATCAGCAGGTACATCGGCTTGTGCAGGGTTTGATCTTTGCCTACAACAAACAGAAGCATGAAATTTCCCAACAGGCCGACAAGGTAGAATATAGAGAAAGGGATGGAAATCCAGATGTGGGCAGCTTCTAGGCCAGGGATGCCAATTAGGATAAATGGTGAAGGGTCAGAGGTGGTGAGGTTGAAAGCTTCCATGAGGTGGTCAATGTGTCGATCGGGCTCAGAAATGCTCAGGGTGCCTGTGAAGGGAGAAAAGCACAGATAGGTGGTTACACACTTTATAACAAATATTTGATAGTTATTAACAATCTAGAACGGGAGGTGACCAGTGAGGTGGCAACAATTGCAGATGGCACCAAATTATTTAGGTCATAGTCAAGTCCAGAGAAGTCCTCAGAGGGAGCTAACCCAGCCATGTGAATGGCACATGACCTTCAATGTCAATAACTGCAACGTGTTTGCCCATTGGAGGAAAAAGCTTGTACTCCTCAAACACCTAACAAGGTTGTAAATTAACTCTATGAGCTTAGGACAGGGACCTGGGTGTCATGGTGCACAGCCCTATGAAACCTGCTCACAAAGCAAGCAGGGACAGAAGCTAAGCAAAACATTGGAATCCAGGAGGAGTGGGATGGGAAATCATACAGAAAATACAATGCCATGAGATCAGTCCGACAATGTATCACCATCTTCTGGTCTCCTCTGTGTAGCACTGGGCACCCTTCTCACACAGGATATTGGAGAACTAGAGGGCTTCAGGGAAGGGCAACAAGAATGATCAAGGAGAGAGGTTGAAAAGACTGGGATCGTTACCTTACAAAGGAGATGAATAAGAGGGGATATGAGAAAAGTCTGTAAAATACTGACTGGTAGAGAATAGCTTGAGAATGTGTTCTCCCTGTTTCATGACGCAAGATCAAGAGGACAATCAATTACACTGAAACATGGCAAATTCAAAACAGATTAAAAAGAATGCTATATTCACTTGATGCCTAATTAAACTGAGGAACTTGTTGCCACAAAAGGAAGTTGAGGCCAGGTGCTAAGCCAGAATCAGGAAGGGTTTGGACATATACATGGATAGTGTCACTATCCTGTTGCAATAGTTACAGCTAAATGAACATTTTGGAAAGCCTGTACGGCCACATGTTTCAGGACACAAGCCAATCTCTAACTGTTAGGCATTCAGGTGACACCTTCCTGATAGTCAGGTCATCCCTCTGTGGGTTTCTTACACCTTGTACTGCAGCACCTGTGGCTCTCACTGTCAGAGAAAGGACACTGAACTAAATGATCCATGATGCAGTTCCTATTTTGGAAAGGAGCCAAGTTTCTCTCAGGGAAAAAAACATTCTCATGCTGGTCTACGACTTTGTACTCAAGAGGATGGGTATGGGGGGCACAAGTGTTGTGGTAGTTTGGGCTACAGGCCGGAAACTCGGTTACTTCCCTTGTTTCTTTTGGTGAGACACTTTCTTGCAGGCACCCAGATTTGCCTGAGGCAAAAGTTACAGGTGGTATCTGACAAGTGTAAGCAGAGACATAAGTCAGTAGCTTCACCTGCCAACCCTTCTCATGCCTGAATATCGAAGAAGTTTGCAGATGATGCAACAATTGGGGGTTGATAAATAATGAAGAGGTCAGGTCACTGATTCAGAGCAATCTGGATTGATTGGAAAACTTGGTCGAAGCAACCAGCATGTTTTCTAATATAGCCATGTACATATCTACAAAGAATGTAGGCAATGCTCACACGATGGGGGGATATCATAGGAAGTACAATGACTCTGAACTTGATTTGGGGGCATGAGTGGTTAATTAGCTAAACATGAGCTCCCGGTGTGATCCTGTGGCCTGTCAGGAAGGAGTTAATATTCAGCCAGCAGAAAAGACAGAAACTGCTGAGAAGCAAGGACATAGTTTCTGTCAATACATGATCATTTAGTTCAGCTTATCGGTAAGAAGGAACAAAGCTTGTGCCCAGGAAAAGGGACAGTTCAGTGAGGAAAGCAGGATCAGGCCCAGACAAGCAAGCAGGAATATTTCAGTAGCACAAACGGCACTGACAATTGTAAACAATTGATAAGCTTATATGCTCAATGCCCGCCCAGTAACTTAGTTCTTAGAACAGAATAAACCCCCCCTTCACAGCCCACCGGATATCTGTAAGCACTCATCCCTACCCCTACACACACCTCGCCTCCTTTCCCCACAAGGTAGTCATAGACGTTTGATGCAATTAGGATGACCTCTATATGTACCTTTTGTTCTTATTTTTATTTTTGTTCAGGATTCTCTCTTGGCTTGTAACAATGTCTGTCTCTGTATTTACAGATAAATGCAAATGAATTAATAAGAGAATGTATAGAACTGGCCACTATAGCACCATATCTTTGAAGCTGCTTGTCAGTCTTCCCAGTACCATAGATGGACCCCCTTCAGTGTTGTCTGTGCTTGCCTGATTCTTGGGGAAAAGAGTCTTTTTGCCTAACAGGCCAAAAGAGCCTGAGATGATAACCGGGGAAATCTGAAGGAGAGGTAGAGACGTTATTTTACCTGTATATTTGGCACTGGTGCGACTGCTGCTGGAATCCTGTGTCCAGTTCTGGTGTCCATGGTTGAAGATGGATGTTGGTACACTGAAGAGGGTTCAGAGAAGAATCACAAGATTTAGAAACAGAGCAGAAAACCTGCCCTATAGTGGTAGACTCAAAGATCTCAATCTGTGTAGTTTAACAAAGATGGTTAAGGGGTGACTTGATAACAGTCTGTAAGAACCTACACAGGGAACCAATATTTTATAATAGGCTTTTCAGGCTAGCATACAGGGGTGTAACAGGATCCAATGGCTAGAAGTTGAAGTTATAGAAATTCTTTCTGGAAATAAGTTTGAGATTCCAGTAACTCTCCTGTCAGTTCATTTTGATTCAAACGAGCTCACCCGTCCTTAGAGGCCACAGGACAACTCCAGTTGAAGTCACTGTAAGCTAATGACCAGTGTAAATAGGGCTATTTATTTAAGTCCCTACATGTGGATTTAGGATGAACTCCTGGCTGTTTTCAGCGCTTTGCCACTGATCTCAATGGGACGAGATTCACCCTGAGTTTTTAACTTTTGTCTATAAGCTGCAAAAATCAAGGGTTCGGGTCCTGCTACAGTGAGACCGCTTCTGTGAGGATGCTGAAAGTGTGTGGAGGGAACCCCCAGTTTATGTGGCGTTCTGAGATTGGGCATGAAAGACGGGGATTCCAAAACACGTGGGCCCTGATTTGGCTCTCAGAGAGGCCAGCATCAATCTGGAGTGACCCAGTGAAAGTCGAATGTGAGAGCAGAATCTGGCCAGTGTGCGACCCATTCTTGTTGTGAACCCTCTGGTAACACAGATACCCACTGGAGAGGTTTTGTTTGCACTTCCTAATAAGGCAGTGAAGTCGCTGAATTGGAAAAATTGAGTGAACCAGAGGAAAAACCACACCGCCCAAAAAAAGGAGCTATTGAGACAGATAGAAAGACACAGTAAGAGACAAGGAACTGATCTCAAAAACAAAGATTTGTCTAAACGATCTCCAGTGCATATTTACTTTCAATTTTACCAGATAAATCCCTGGAACCCTTCCTGAGCCCTTAGCAATAACTTTAGTGCAGGAACAGGCAACTCACCAAATACCTGCTCAGCAGAGAGAAGAAAACTCTTTATGGCGACAGGAAGGCAGAGCCCTAAAAATCAAGGTATGAATCACACATGTCTGACATTTGCCATGTTGGGCAGCGATTTTTATGATTCTCCTGTACAGTCCCTGCAGACTCTCAGGTTGGCCAGGACTCCCAGACAATTCCCTCGGCTCCAGACGTGGTCTGAGTAGAAAATAGACCCTGGAGAACTACAGCTTGAGAGCCTCCCCCGGGAGTGAAGAAATAATTTGCTGATACCAGGGGCTCAGAATTGTCAGGGTAAACTGTCTTGCAGACGGTTGTTCAGCCTAGCAATTGATGAAGGGTTTTTTTCCCCCCCGTGTATCATGTACAGCCATGTACGTGTGGGAATACTGCCATAGCTACATACTGCCCATGCAGTTGTAATGTACAGCGCATTAACCTCTACAAAGTCAGTGCCACTCTGTGAAGGCCAAATGAAGTGATCCTTAATTTATTCAAGCCGTAGGGCATGGAAAAGGTTTTCTTCTCCCAGGATTCTGGTATCAAAGCTATTTGCCGGTATCCCTTTGTGCGGTCTGAAGTGGATATACATCTGGAAGCTCAAACCCTTCTAATATTTCATCTCCTCTCTGCATTGGGTAATCATCACATTTCAATACTGTGTTGATCTTTCAGATATCGATGCAGGAAAGGAGTTGTGCTGTCCTGTGTCAGCATTAGTACAATGGGACTTCTACTCTCACTGTGGTGTTTTACGTTGTTATGCCCTGCTGGGGTGAGAGCACAGGGGTAAAGGAATCAAAGAACTGCTAAATCTGGATGTTTTGGACTGGATACAGTCGCTGCCACATGCTTACATCACAGGTGCCTGGGGTCCTAATTTTGGATCCTGAAGGTACGACTGTGATGGGTTATCGGCCCCGGGGTCGAGTCTGGGAGCTGTGAAAACTGCTGCGACCCTCTAACCACCCAGCAGGGCTGGCCCTTTTCCACACTGCTTTGCTAGTGATTCAGCCTCTCCAGGCCCTGTTATCAGCCAACACGACAGCAGATGGCGCCACACACCCAAACTGAGCTACCCGAGGGCTTGCTTAAGCCACCAAATTTCATACAGCAGACACTGGGTGTTAGAGGGTTTTCCTTTCACCGTCTCCCTTTCTCTGAGTGAATCTACCAAGATAAACACAAGTTGATGTTGCTGAGGATTGGTGTGGCTGTAATAATCAAGTGTGTGGCACTTGATGGACTGTTGTGCAGGTGGCAGCTTAGAGGGAACATCCTGGTGGCCATGGTCTCGTTTAGCAGCCCTTGGTGATACGGTTTGTGCCAGTGTGTTTGATTGTGGAACGCTGTGTGTGGATTGCTTTCTCAGAACCAAATCCCTGAAGTCTTTTAATGTACCTGCTGTGAAGACTCTTAGTAGCAACATTTCCAGGCCTTGTCACATGTCCGTCTGCTTTGGCCTCCCATCTTTGGGGGCTTTTTGGATCAAGTTGGGCAGTGTCAATATGGGAAACTCTGCATCCAGAAACTTCTTGTGAGCGGATCGTCTGGGCAATTTGAAATCGCAGAGAAGTGGGTAGAGCCATCTGGGTGCTAACTGCCCAGGGCTGGGAATCTACTATTTGGGACAAAACAGGGGCAAAGAGGAATGGGCTTGTTTTTGAAAGGTTTAAGCTCAGGAGCAGGATGGGGACACTCCTGGATCATGCTGGCTGCACCAAAAAAGGAGTCCAAGGAGTCAGTGAGTCTGCCCAGAGGAACGCTGCCCAAGTGTGTAAGCCACCTAAGGAACGGAAACAGACCCCCTATTATTCGGGGTGATTTTGGCAAACCAGTAAACTGCCTGAAACCACTATTGCTTGTCGCTAAAAGCAGCCGAGTCAGCAGACCGTAAATTAGCCATGCAACAGCCTTATCTTAACTAAGGCAGGAGGGGAGGGGATTTTGGGTGTCACAGAAAGGGCATGTATACATGTATACAAACTGCTTCAAAAGTTTGAATTAGTTGGACCCTTCGGGATGGTTTCTTCAGGAACTCTCAATCTGGACGCATCTTGGGGTCCCCACTGGCAGACGGAAGTTTGGCCAATGGAAGATTGTCGCTGTGCTACTCGAGAGCCACACTCAGCGTTGGTAATGATCAAGGGTTGGGGGTGTGTTACTAACCTGTTGCGGACGTGTGTAAGTGCTTGAGACTCAGTAAAGTTTAGCTATAAGTGAAAGCACTCTTGTGTTGTCCTGTTGGTGCAGCCATCGATCGGTCGGACGGCCCGTGTCTCCCCTGATTTATTTCCTGACACCTCCTCGCACAGAGTAAAGTTACCAAGAGCTTTGGATTGAAAGAACCCCGGGTAACACCATGGTCACAGGGAAACTCCTTGCGGAGTGTTGTCCTCCTGGATTGATTGATGGCTGTTTTGGCCAGTGCCAGGAGCAGTCTGATGAGGTCTTGTGACTCAATGGTGTTACTCTGCTGGTAAGGGTGGGGTTCAGCACTGAGGGGATTTGGTTACGAGACTAGGAGACCATCTCCATAGAAGACACGTCATTTACTGAGTGATATGGCAGCATATAGACACAATAGTAAAAACATGCTCTGTATGATTCATCGTTATGCCAGCTCTGTTTTTCCTAGCGGGGGCCCTACAGATCACAAGACTAGGGGTCCCTTTCTTGCTGTCATTCAGTGTCTGAATAACAAAACAACTCCCCCCTCTGTCCTACCCTCTACGCTCTGAGGCAAACAACCCCCTGCGTATTTACAAACTTCAGAATAAACCCATCTCTAGGCAAACTTTTCTCATTTTCCCACCAATAAAAAATGACGGCCACCTACTAATCATAACCATTGTCTATGAACTCTGTGCACGGCAGGGCTGCACTGTTTCACTAGCTATGATCTCTGCCCACGGTCCAAGGGCACAGTTATCTTACTCTACAATGGGGCCATGGATGTGGGAGAAGGGCAAGCACTGTTGTGCTCTCCAGTCCTGGTACCCATTGTCAGACTGACACCTGGTAGGACCAACCTCTGGTGAGGGACCCTCTGCCGGCAGGGTAGGGAGATGGGGGTGGGGTAGTAAGCTGGCTATCAAATCTAGATAGAAATTTGTTGTCATTGCTACCTACTGAAGCTATATGAAAGAAGAAGATCAAACTCCATGTAGGATAAAGTCTAGTGATGTTTGAGTGTCCTTTTTGAGCATTTGGGATTTTGCCCTTCCTGCACAGAAATGGTTATTTGGAGACTTCTGCTGGAGACAAATAGGTGGGGGTGACTGTGAGCTGAGCTCCTCTTGGTAGCTTTCCTACTTTGGAATTGTAGGACAACTTTACTTATTTGACAATGATTTACCTGTGACTCAGCCTAAGAAGGTCCCAGGATTGCCGTGATTTTTTTCATTCTGTCCCAGGAGATCAAAGTCTGGGCAAAAAAAAAAAAATCTAAATAAAGGTAAAAAGAAAGGAGCATAAACATTGCCAAATTAAGTGAAAAATGTAATAAGAAAAGCCAAAAAGGAGTTTGAAGAACAGCTAGCCAAAAACTCAAAAGGTAATAATTTTTTTTTAAGTACATCAGAATCAGGAAGCCTGCTAAACAACCAGTGGGGCCCCTGGACAATCGAAATACAAAAGGAGCTCTTAAAGATGAAGATGATAAAGTCATTGCGGAGAAACTAAATTAATTCTTTGCTTCAGTCTTCACGGCTGAGGATGTTAGGGAGATTCCCAAGCCTGAGCTGTCCTTTGTAGGTGACAAATCTTAGGAATAGTCACAGACTGAGGTGTCACTAGAGGGGGTTTGGGAATTAATTGATAAACTTTACAGTAACAAGTCACCAGGACCAGATGGCATTCACCCAAGAGTTCTAAAAGAACTCAAATGTGAAATTGCGGAACTATTAACTATGGTTTGTAACCTGTCCTTTAAATCAGTTTCTGTACCCAATAACTGGAAGATAGCTAATGTAATGCCAATATTTATAAAGGGCTCTAAGGTGATCCCGGGAATTACAGACCGGTAAGTCTAACGTCAGTACCAGGGAAATTAGTTGAAACAATTATAAAGAATAAAATTGTCAGACACATAGAAGAACATAAATTGTTGGGCAAAAGTCAACATGGTTTCTGTAAAGGGAAATCGTGTCTTACTAATCTATTAGAGTTATTTGAAGGGGTCAACAAACAGGGAAAGTGATGGGAGGGAATATGATGAAGCTTATTTCAAACTGGGCTTTAGATGGAGAGGGTTCAGCGATGCACTGAAGATTCATTGCGTTATATGTAGTGATGTACTGGCAAATGACAGTACACGGCCCTGCAAGCCAAAACAAGACATCCTACCTTAGTAGCTAAACCTGTTGAGTTTTTTCAGAGGAAGCTAAGTAGCGGGTGCTCACCTATGCTCCCAGGGGATAACAATCGACCTGTACCTGGATAATTGTATCCTCAGTGTCCACTCCTTCAATATGCCCTGCTGGGTTACGCTGATAGACGTGCACACGGAACTGGTTCTGCAGATCAACATCCAAAAATGAACCTTCACTGCTGTACAGAGTTTAGCGTTCATAGGGACTGACTGTCACACAATTCATAGAGATATTGTTATGATATATTATTATGGCATAAATATGATGCAATTTAGACAAGATAGGTCATGTGACGTATCATTGGAAAGGTTATGATTTAGTGAATATGATTATCCTATTTGTACGAATGTATCAGTTCTGTCTCTGAAGTTAGGCACATTGTTTGTGTATCTGTTACAAATCTATTTACACCTTGAGAACGCCCACTAGACAGAATGCAATCAGGGTAGATAGCTGGTTAGGTAGGGCCATTAAGGGGAACAATAGGTCTTAGAAGATGACAGGTTTCAGAGTAGGAGCCGTGTTAGTCTGTATCCGCAAAAAGAACAGGAGTACTTGTGGCACCTTAGAGACTAACAAATTTATTTGAGCATAAGCTTTCGTGGGCTAAAACCCACTTTATCAGATGCATAGAATGGAACACACAGAAAGAAGATATTTATACATACAGAGAACATGAAAAGGTGGAAGTAGCCATATCAACTGTAAGAGGCCAATCAATTGAGACGAGCTATCATCAGCAGGAGAGAGAAAAAAACCTTTGAAGTGATAATCGAGATGACCCATAGAAGGCGTGAGGATATTTTAACATATTTTAACATGAGGAAATAGATTCAATTAGTGTAATGACCCAACCATTCCCAGTCTCTGTTCAAACCTAAGTTAATTGTCTCTAATTTGCATATTAAGTCAAGTTCAGCAGTCTCTCTTTGGAGTCTGTTTTTGAAGTTTTTTTGTTTCAAAATTGCCACCTTCAGGTCTGTCACTGAGTGATTAGGGAGGTTGAAGTGTTCTCTCACTGGTTTTTGAATGTTATGATTCCTGATGTCAGATTTGTGTCCATTTATTCTTTTGCATAGAGACTGTCCGGTTTGGCCAATGTATATGGCAGAGGGGCATTGCTGGCACATGATGGCATATATCACATTGGTAGATGTGCAGATGAATGAGCCCCTGATAGTGTGGCTGATGTGATTAGGTCCTATGATGGTGTCACTTGAAAAGATATGTGGACAGAGTTGGCATCAGGCTTTGTTGCAAGGATAGGTCCGGGTTAGTTCTTAGAAGATGCTAATTTCCCACTGGAAAGCCTTCCTGAGCATGCTGAGAACTGCCTCTGAGTCATGGCTGTGGGAACTCAGGACAGTCCGGAATAAATGCGCCCGTTTCTTCCCACTGCTCAAGGGAACTCACATGAGAGTCTTAACAGACAACACACCATGTACGTGTTACACAATTCAACAGGAAAGAGCCAGGTCGCCCTCCCTCTGCACAGAAGCACTAAAATTATTAATCTGGGACATTTCCCACAACATCACACTATCGATGGGGCACGAAACCTGATAGACAGGCTCAATCGCAAGTTCCCACAACCCCAGAACTCGCTGCTTTTGTCACTGAATAGAAGCTGTTTCTCCTACATCATCCAACAATGAAATGACATCAGACCCTCGCAGATAGCAGCTGGCTTGGGAAAGTGTGTGTCAGAGCAATGTCAGCCACAGCTAGGGTGACCAGATGTCCTTATTTTATAGGGACAGTCCCGATTTTTGTGTCTTTTTCTTATATAGGCTCCTATTACCCCCCACCCCCTGTCCCGATTTTTCACATTTGCTGTCTGGTCACCCTAGCCACAGCTACCCCCAAACCAGATTGGGTAGTTTCTGATCACAGCCTGGTGTGATCTGCCCTATGACAAGGCACAGCTGACCTTTAAGGGAGGTGATGGAATGGACAGCCCAGGGTTCTGGTGCCAGCCATATCCCAGGGCTATAGTATATAAGCCTGTGGCTCAGTCAGTAGTGAAGAAGTGACACCGAAAACCTGGGTGAGCTGCCCCAGTAGCAGTCTACAGAGACTAGGCCAAGCTTTCTGCTCAGTAATTGGGAAAGCAGCTGGGCAGTGACTCAGTCTGTGCAAGCAGAACAGACCTTGGGGAGGGGTTGATCTATGGAGGGAAGCCAGAGGAAGGGCTGCATAGGAAGAGTGCCAGGGAAACAGAGATGGCAGGAACTGGGGGGCTAAGGGTAGACACTCCAACTTTGCATCATCCGAGGGGGAAGACCTGTGGTAGAGGGATCAATCTTGACTGTGCTGCCACTGTGGCAGGGGGGAAGGACTATCTGGATGCTAGGAAGGCTGGAAGCCCCACAGCCCAGGGAGGTGGAGCAGCTACAGCAAGTGTCAGGCATGACAAGGACTATCCAGAGATGGGAGCAGCATCCCAGCTAGGATGAGGTGAAAAGGCCCAAGGGCGGCAATGGCCAATGACATCCCATCCCCTCTGCATCCAGCACCGACATCGATGTGGCCATGGCCAGACACCCCGCGGCCCTTGGGACTGGAGTCTGCTGAGTCAGCTGGCCTCAGTGGCTGGGTCACATCCAGACTGGGAAACAGCCCCTGCATTACGACCACATGCGCGTCCTACTCAGGAATTGGGGATGTGTCACTGAGGAGATACAAGAGATCTTATTGGATCATCAAAGGCCCACCTAACCCCTGCACTGGGCAATGACCCAGGACATCAGTTCCTGAGGGGACACCTACCCCACCTCAGTGACACTGGGAAACTCCCTCGTTGGCTACCTAGATAACCCCCTAGGAACCTCTGCTGCATTCCCTGGCCCAGAGCCATCTCTCACCACCATCTGGTGCCTCATGGAGCTGTGGGGCACTGATTGGCTGTGCATTTGAGTGACAGCACCCGCTGCAAGCCTTGGTCCCTGGCCTGGAAAATATGGCTACGCAGCTGGCTGCCCTGACTCAGGCAGATACGGGCAGCCTGAGTCATGGCTTACCATGGCTGTAGAGGAGCTGGAGTGAGCTGTTACCAATGGCCCTGGCTGTGGTGGGAATGCAGCCTCATGGTGATGGGGATCATTCTGGCGAGATGCCATCCCCCGCGGCCACACACGGCTCTGGTCTTTACACCCGTCACCTCCCTTGGTGCCAGACACCACCCCCTTTACATCGTATTCAGGCCCATATTGCCCCGAGGGTCATGATTCCATGGCAAGTTTCTTGGTCACCGCATGTCCCAGGAGAAATCACCTCAGCAGCCCATTTGCTTCAGTCTCCAGTGTGAGTTCGACTCAGGGCACTTGGAATATTTTCAGCTTCTGCATTTTGCTAGAAACTTCTCTGCTGCCCTCACTTCGGCTTGTGTTGTACCCTTCTCTCCCTTTGTCACAAAACGATCCATGTCTCATGTGAGCTGTTTCTCGCTGTAAGCGGGCTGCTGATCATGGTTTTAAGTTTCTTTTTAAATACCTGGAGGAAAAACCACACAATGGATGTCTGACGTGTCACAGTTGCTAAGAGAGCCCTTCCCAGGACTAGTGTAAACCCCTCCAGAGCCCCATGTGGCTGTGGCTTCCACTGTCACCCAGGTTTCCTGCTGTCTCCCCTGTCTTTGCTGGGGTTCCAGCTGTTCCCTTTGTCCCTTTACACCCTCCGAGGGCCGACAGCCAGAGCTCTTAAAAAAAGAGGCACACAGTTTGCACCTCCCTTTACACATTTCCTCATCTCCCATAGTTTGAGAACTGCTGCTCTAAACAGATCTGAATGAAAGCAACTGTCCACAAAAAAGCATGAGAAACGTCCGTTAGAATGATTGGACAGTTTTTCAGCTCCTTCATACAGATCGTTGTCACTTGCAGAACTAAGCGTATTTGGCTGAATGACATGGAATCGATCACCTGTAAGCTTTGAAAGCAATTGGGAAGCTGTACATGTATTATATCGAGACACCTGTAAACACCTTCACTTTGAAATAACTTTGTGAGTCGGCAAGTCTTTCTCCCTGTGACAGCTATTTCTCAGGGCTGGTTGGCAGGGGAGTGGCACCTAGTATTCAGGGCTCAGGCTTGTGATGTGCAGGGGATTGTTGGCAGGGGAGCCCGGGCCCTCCCACTCCATTGGGCTTAGACCCAGGGCCCTTTGGGGGCTATCAGTCCTCCGACAGCCAAGATGGTGTGACAAGCTGGACCCCCCTGATCCTGTATGCCACCTGATTTACGGGGTTTCACAAAGCCATTCCTAATGCACCAGCCTGGATTCCCTCTCCCTGTTTTGCTGAATTAGGCTCTCTGGCCTCTTGCTGCAAACACACCCAGGTAGGGAAACACCCTGCTGCAGACACAGACTGAAGTCAGCTCTGTATGAGAGGACTCACCCAGGACTCATGTGCCCACCCCTCTTGGGGGATAAACCCCAAAATAACGCTGTTTTCAACTGTATGGAATGTTCTGCGCAGCGCAAGCTCATAAATATCACCCTGTCCCTCAGTGTGGAGAGAGATGTGCACAGCTTCTTGCGCCTCTCAGATATGAATTTCACACACTGGGTTATGTTATAAACAAGAAATAAGTTTATTAACTACAAAAGGTAAGTTTTAAGTGATGATAAGGGATAGCAAACAGATCAAAGCAGATTACCTTAGTAAATAAACAAAAAACGCAAACTGAGCTTAACACACTGGATAGGTAAGACATAAATTAGCACATTCTCACGTTAAGTGATAAACAGCCTAGCAGATTCCTAAGGCACAAGTTGCCTTAGCTTTCCTAGGTTTTCATTCGCAGGCTGAAAATCCTTATTGGCGGGGACTATCACTTCCCACAGCTGAGTCTTTTTTTCTCATGTGTTTCCCATTGGGTAGGGTGATCTCTGAGAGGTTTCTATTGTACACATTTCCTTGCGCTTGTGTGCATTTCCTCAGTAAGCCATTAACATGTTTTGACTTTTTTACTGTCATACCCGAAAGGCTGCTGGTGGGTGTTTTCAACCTCAGGACATGTTTCAGCAACACATTCAAAGCCACACTTCAAAACTTCACACACGATGATGGCACATACGAGATATGACCATCTAGCAGATCAAGACATTTAGAATGACACCTCACAAGGCATACTTTAAACAAAACATACCCTAATTACATGACAGTGGTAAATAGTGGTGTCTCAGGGTGTAAGAGGCAGCCCTCTGTGGGTCACTTCTTACCACCTCACTGCAAACGTCCCAAGGTCTCCGTTTTGGGTAAGGTAGCATGAAGGGTGTCTGCTCACCCCAAGGCACCTTCTGGTGGCTCCATGTAGCGAGGTCATTCTCCTTTCTTCTTTGGAGCAACTGCCTCCTCTTGTGGGGCCAGCTCAGTCCAAGGGCTCTCCCCTGCTGGGATAGTCCAAACAGCAAATATAGGGGATCAATCAAGACTAGGGCTCATATTGGAGATGAATGCTTCCCTCTCAGGCTGTCTCTGCAGCAGAGTCACCCTTCCCTCAGGAAGGGACCTCTGGGCAGTTATCATAGAATCATAGAAGATTGGGGTTGGAAGAGACACCATGAGGTGATCCAGTACAACCCCCTGCTCAAAGCAGGACCAACCCCAACTAAATCATCCCAGCCAGGGCCTTGTCCAGCCGGGCCCTAAATATGTCTAAGCATGGAGATTCCACCACCTCCCTAGGTAACCATTCCAGTGCTTCACCACCCTCCTAGTGAAATAGCTATTCAGGGAGATATTCTGCCTTCCCTCAGCTCATCTCCCCTGTAGCTGCCAGTAGCAGGTCTGCTCTCTTCCCTGCTCTGCCACAAAATGAGCTGCTCCCCTGTATTTTTGCCGTCCTTAAGTACTTCTCTTCACACTTGATTTCTCTGCCCCATTTTCCTGATAATTGACTTGTTGAATGTTTGGCTTCTTGGACCTCATTTTCAAACGTAGCTAAAAGTTCAGTGCCTGTGGGAAATAATACGGCTACTTCGTACAGGTCTCTCTGGGTTGTAGCAGTTTTGAAACAGAATTTCTCATTTCCAGAAACTTTCTTTGGAGCACAATGAGAAAAACAAAACTAAAATTTTCTATTAATTTATTTAATGCTGAAGACTCGTAAACTTCATCGGCCCTTTTACTCAGGAGAATAATTTCTGTGGGTGCCTTCATTATGTCTAAATACTGAACCTGAGAGGAAGGCGTGATTCATACTGGTTGTTGATCAACTATGTAGTCAATTTCTTGAACAAGCTTTGATTTGTTATGAAATATGTTCAAGAGGGCAAATAAACAATGTCAGGTTTACTACTCTAACCCATTAATAAAATAATACAGGAAAAAGGTTTTATATAATATCAGCCTCTGGGAAGCCGTCTCATGCAGTGATGTTACATTCAACTTATGCAGAAAGTGTGCTGCCCAAAGTTACACATTTCAGCTTTTATCATTTATATGAAGATGTCACAAGTTACAAATCTTGTTACACGTCAGTAAAAATCCAACCCAGCAGTTTGTCCCAGATCCCTAATATAAGTTAGGAACTATTGTGGGGAAGTTTCCTGGCTTCTGCACTACCCCAGGGGAATTGGCTAGAGAAAGGGTCTGAGTCCCCACTCCCACTCCCTTTACCCAGAGATCTGCTTCACCTCAAGAACTCCCCTTCCGCACTCCTGTATGGAAATGGTGACACAGCTGGGCCCAGGATTCCTGGCAGGCTGAAGACTAAGTCTCATCATAGTCACTTAGGGTAGGCAACCTATGGCACGTGTGCCGAAGGCGGCACGCGAGCTCATTTTCAGTTGCACTCACACTGCTCGGGTCCTGGCCACCGGTCCGGGGGACTCTGCATTTTCATTTAATTTTAAATGAAGCTTCTTAAACATTTCAAAAACCTTATTTACTTTCCATACAACAATAGTTTAGTTATATATTATAGACTTATAGAAAGAGACCTTCTGAAAACATTAAAATGTATGACCGGCACACGAAACCTTAAATTAGAGTGAATAAATGAAGACTCGGCACAGCACTTCTGAAAGGTTGCCGACCCCCAGGCTAGAGTATCCTCACTCCGGGGTTCTCTCTTCACACTGGATGCTTCCCTGACCCACTGATCACTACGCTAAGTTCAACCCACATGTAATTTATTAAACAGCAATTTAAAAAAAAAAGAAAAACTGAGCAATGTTCAAGGAAAGAAGGAACCTCGCTCTGTGGGCATGGGGAACAAAACAAACAGCCAACTCTGGGATGTAAGAAACTTTTGCAGTTTGTTCTTCACACAACCCAGGCCTCCTGCCCAGGACCTGGCTCTAAGCTGTGATGATACCACAGGTTAGGCATCTGCTCTGTCAGTGGCCACATGCCCTCAGGGTTTAGGGGGCAGGACCATTCTCCCCAACATCTGCCCTCCCTTCAGATTCACATGCCCCCTTCTCAATCCATCCTTCAAGGCCCTCCTGTCTGGTGACATCTCCCTGTGCTGGGCCCTCTGCCCATGGCCCCACCTTGCTCTCCCTACCTTCTCATTGCGCTCGGCTGCTGTGTTAGTTGTGGCATGGCCAGCATCCACTGTCCTGTCACTGTTGCCGCAGCTCCCAGTTGTAGCTCAGTCCTGGATCCTCATTAGCGCAGCTGGTCTGTACTGACTCAGCTTCCAGGTTTGGTCTGCTCCAGCTGCAGATCCCCAGCTCTGCCTCAGCACCGCTGCTCTGCCACCGGCCCAGTTCTGCCTTCTGGGCCGCTTCTCTGGCCCTTCTGTTTCTGGCTGCTGTTGCTCTGCCTCCAGCTCAGCTTGAATGATTGCCAGATTTCGACTGCATTATTAGCCCAAAGTGACTTCAAAACTAAGATAGAAGTAGCTCAATCTATTTCTTGAAAAAAAGGGTTTTCTTTAATTAACACACTAGCCTATGCATCAAGATCAAGATGGAAGATTTGATTAGATCTCTAGTATAGATTTGATTTTCTTTCTAAAAAAGCTACTAGCTCCTGCAGGAGTTGGTGCATATTAGCAACAAAACTGTGAGATGACAATCAAATTCAAAATCAAAATCCCAGTACTGGTACTTGTATCCCGATTGAGGATTGGCTGGTGTTTCAAACAAAAAACAGAGAATTACGGTATTAAATATAACCCAGAAGTAGCCGCAAAACACGTGTAGTCTAAAAACAACAATGACATTATTATGTTATTTATTTCTAATGCCATTCAATGACAGAAGCCAATGTACATATTTTGAGTTGAATTAGTTTGTTAATGT
Organism: Platysternon megacephalum; assembly: GCA_003942145.1. Classification (NCBI taxonomy): domain Eukaryota; kingdom Metazoa; phylum Chordata; order Testudines; family Platysternidae; genus Platysternon; species Platysternon megacephalum. The sequence continues at coordinate 245,847 of QXTE01000283.1, read as the reverse complement.
TAGTCTCTAAAAGGCAACATTTCATACTCACTGTCTTCATTGGGAGAAGAATGCTTCTGCTGCTGCTCATATATATCAGCAATGACCAGAACAATCATTTCTTTCATTAGCACAAATTCTTCACAACAGATTTTCGTTGTTGCATATACGCCTTAATAAGAATATTTTCTAAAAGTTCCTCTAGTATCTTGTTGCACAGTTTTGTTTTTATCAAGTTCATCTGAAAAAAACAATCATTAAACTGAAGCGTTGCTAAAAGGTAGCAACAGTAATGAAAGAGCAAACAAGCCAAGTTCACTAAAGTCTTTGTCCTCAGCCAAATCCGTGTGTTCGAGAACTTCAACCCCAAACTGCTCAACTTGGTTTTCCTGAGCATGAGGCCAGTGAATCAAAGGCAAAACTTTCCATTGCTGCTCAAACTGTCCAAGGTCTCCGCAAACCAATGGCAAAAATGAGATATCAGCCAATCTAAGTCGTGCCAAGTTGAGCGCAATAGAAGGACTTAGTACTGCAAGCGATTCAATCACCTCCACATTTGGTGGCAATCTCTGTTTCATCTGTTGCAAAAACACCAATATGAAATCTCGACATCTGCTTTTGACATCTTTGACAATGTAAACGGTTAGTGTCGGTTTTGAAAGTTCTAGCTGAAAAGCGACTGTGCAAAGTGGTCATTAATTTGACTCATTGGTTAGTGTCATAATTTAATGCAGCAGTCCCATTCTCAAAAATACATAGTTCCACAATTCTCACCAACAAGCTCTAAAGAATGTCCTCAATTCCTGCAGCAGCTTTCCTGTATTATCACTTTCCACCTGTAACATTTGGTTTATCCTCCAGGTTTCCTGAATTACTGGACATAGCAAAATCAGGTAATTTTTTCTCACCGGATCACTGCATATATGAAAAAGAAGTTCAACATTGTAGTTTCTTTCTTTGTCTTTGGCTATCAGAAAGTGCAGCTTTAGTTCATCAAACTGATTAAGAACCCTGTTCACACAAGAACTACTGCAAAGCCACCTGGCTTCAGAAAGCTGCAGTATCTTCTGGTAGTCTGGAAGTCATGGAAAGGCCAAGTGACAGGGTGGGTGGGGTTGGTGACTGATTGGTAATGCTGAAAGAGATCAGGTGCTGGTGAGAGAGGAAATTACGCAACAGGGAGAGCACTGTTTGGTAATGGAGTGATGAGACATTAGGTGTGAGGTACTTTTCAGACTGTGAACTTGTACAATTTTGAGCTCAGCCAAACTGGGACAGCGTACCCTTCATTAATGAGGAGATATCCTTTCCCCTGCTTGTCACAGAGGATTAAAGTCAATGGCCCCAGAAGATCACATTCTGTAGATGTATTTGACCACTTTGTCACGAAGCTCTTTGGTTTTGACCCCATAAATGATCGGGTTGAGCATGGGGGGGATGAGGAAGAAGAGGTTGGCCAAGATGATGTGAATGTGGGGAGTGATGTGCTGACCGAACCGGTGTGTCAGAGTGGAGAAAAAGAAGAGAGTAAAAGACATCATCATCACACAGATGTGGGCTGTGCAGGTGTTGAGGGCTTTCTGGTGGGCTTTCTTGGAGGAGATTCTGAGGACGGCCCTGATGATCAGACCATAGGACAGGGCAACCAGTGTCAGATCTAACCCAATGACTACAAATGCCATCACCAAGCTGTATGTCCTGTTCACAGTGGTGTCCCCACACAACATCTTCACCACAGCTATATGCTCGCAGTACGTGTGGGGGATAATGCGGTTGGCACAGAATGGCTGCCTACTCAGAAGCAGGGGCAGGGGCAGAATGAAGAAAACAGCTCTTATCAAACCCACAAGCCCTAGCTTTGCTATTCGTGCGTTGGTGAGAATGGTGGCATATCTCAGAGGGCTACATATGGCAACATAGCGATCAAAGGCCATTGTCACGAGGACGGCTGACTGCATAATAGAAACTGCGTGAAGGAAGAACATCTGGGTAAGGCAGCCACCCACAGTAATGCCCTTCAAATTGAACCAAAATATACACAGTGCCTTCGGCACGACGGAGGAAGAGGTGCCGATGTCTGTGAGCGCCAGCATGCAGAGCAACAAGTACATCGGCTTGTGCAGGGTCTGCTCTTTACCTACAACAAACAGAAGCATGAAATTTCCAAACAGGCCAATAATGTAGAACATAGAGAAAGGGATGGAAATCCAGATGTGGGCAGCTTCTAGGCCAGGGATGCCCAATAGGATAAATGGTGAAGGGTCAGATGTGGTGAGGTTGAAAGCTGCCATGAGGTGGTCAATGCGTCAATCGGGCTCAGAAATGCTCAGGGTGCCTATGAAGGGAGAAAAGCACAGGTAGGTGGTTAAACACTTTATAACAAATATTTGATAGTTATTAACAATCTAGAATGGGAGGTGACCAGTGAGGTTGCAACATTTGCAGATGGCACCAAATTATTTAGGTCATAGTCAAGTCCAGAGAAGTCCTCAGAGGGAACTAACCCAGACATGTGAATGGCACATGACCTTCAATGTCAATAACTGCAACGTGTTTGCCCATTGGAGGAAAAAGCTTGAACTCCTCAAACACCTAACAAGGTTGTAAATTAACTTTATGAGCTTAGGACAGGGACCTGGGTGTCATGGTGCACAGCCCTATGAAACCCTGCTCACAGAGCAAGCAGGGACAGAAGCTAAGCAAAACATTGAAATCCAGGAGGAGTGGGATGGGAAATCATACAGAAAATACAATGCCATGAGATCAATCCGACAATGTATCACCATCCTCTGGTCTCCTCTGTGTAGTACTGGGCACCCTTCTCACACAGGATATTGGAGAACTAGAGGGCTTCAGGGAAGGGCAACGAGAATGATCAAGGAGAGAGGTTGAAAAGATTGAGATCGTTACCTTACAAAGGAGATAAATAAGATGGGATATGAGAAAAGTCTGTAAAATATTGACTAGTAGAGAGTAGATGGAGAATGTGTTCTCCCTGTTTCATGACGCAAGATCAAGAGGACAATCAATTACACTGAAACATGGCAAATTCAAAACAGATAAAAAAGAATGCTATATTCACTTGATGCCTAATTAAACTGAGGAACTTGTTGCCACAAAAGGAAGTTGAGGCCAGGTGCTAAGCCAGAATCAGGAAGGCTTTGAACATATACATGGATAGTGTCACTATCCTGTTGCAATAGTTACGGCTAAATGAATATTTTGGAAAGCCTGTACGGCCACATGTTTCAGGACACAAGCCAATCTCTAACTGTTGGCTTTTGGGTGACACCCTCATGATAGTCAGGTCATCCCCCTGCATTAACCCACTTTGGGGTTTCTTATACTTTGTACTGCAGCACCTGGGGCTGTCACTGTCAGAGAGAGGACACTGGACTAAATGGACCATAGGTCTGATCCACGATGCAATTCCTATATTGGAAAGGAGCCAAGTTTCCCTCATGGAAACAGACATTCTCATGCTGGCATATGACTTTGTACTCAAGAGAATGGGCACTAGGGGCACAAGTGTTGTGGTATTTCAGGCGACAGGCTGGCACCTCTATCACTTCCCTTGTTTCTTTTGGTGAGACACTTTCTTGCAGGCACCCAGCTTTATCTGAGGCATAAGTTACAGGTGTTAACTGACAAGTGGAAGCAGAGACACGTTCCAGCAGCTCACCTGCCGACCCTTCTCATGCCTGAATATCAAAGAAGTTTGCAGATGATGCAACAGTTGGGTGTGGTAAATAATGAAGAGGACAATTCACTGATTCAGAGCAATCTGGACTGATTGGAAAACTTGGTCGAAGCAACCAACATGTATTCTAATTTGGCCATGTAAATATCTACATCTAGGAACAAAGAATGTGGGCAAGGCTCACACAATGAGGGGATATCGTGGGAAGTGCAATGACCTGGAACTAGATTTGGGGGCATGAAGGGGTAATTAGCTAAACAGGAGCTCCCAGTGTGACCTTGTGGTCAAAAGAGCCTGAGATGATTACCGGGGAAATCTGAAGGAGAGGTAGAGATGTTAATTTACCTGTATATTTGGCACTGGTGCAACAGCTGCTGGAATCCTTTGTCTGGTTCTGGTGTCCATGATTAAAGATGGATATTGATACACTGAAGAGGGTTAAGAGAAGAAACACAATAATTAGTAAAAGAGCAGAAAACCTGCCTTATAGTGGTAGACTCAAAGATCTCAATCTGTGTAGTTTAACAAAGGTGGTTAAGGGGAGACTTGATAACAGTCTGCAAGTACCTACACAGGGAACCGATATTTATAAATAGGCTTTTCAGCCTAGCATACAGAGGTGTAACAGGATCCAATGGCTAGAAGTTGAAGTTATAGAAATTCTGTCTGGAAATAAGTATGAGATTCCAGTAACTCTCCTGTCAGTTCATTTTGATTCAAACGAGCTTACCCGTCCTTAGAGGCCACAGGATGACTCCAGTTAAAGTCACTGGAGGCTCATGGCCGGTGCAAATCAGGCTATTAATTTAAGTCCCTACATGTGGTTTTAGGGTGAAAGCCTGGCTGTTTTCAGAGCTTTGCCATTGATCTCAATGGCATGAGATTCACCCTGAGTTTTTTACTTTCGGCTACAAGCTGCAAAAATCACGGGTTTGGGTCGTGCTACAGAAAGCATGCTTCTGTAAGGGTGCTGAAAGTGTATGAAGGAAACCCCCAGTTTTTGTGGCATTCTGAGACCGAGCATGAAAGATGGGAATTCCAAAACACGTGGGCCCTGATTTGGCTCTCAGAGAGGCCAGCATCAATCTGGAGTGACCCAGTGAAAGTCGAATGTGAGAGCAGAATCTGGCCAGTGTGCGACCCATTCTTGTTGTGAACCCTCTGGTAACACAGATACCCACTGGAGAGGTTTTGTTTGCACTTCCTAATAAGGCAGTGAAGTCGGTGAATTGGAAAAATTGAGTGAACCAGAGGAAAAACCACACCGCCCAAAAAAAGGAGCTATTGAGACAGATAGAAAGACACAGTAAGAGACAAGGAACTGATCTCAAAAACAAAGATTTGTCTAAGCTATCTCCAGTGCATATTTACTTTCAATTTTACCAGATAAATCCCTGGAACCCTTCCTGAGCCCTTAGCAATAACTTTAGTGCAGGAACAGGCAACTCACCGAAATCCTGCTCAGCAGAGAGAAGAAATCTCTTTATGGCAACAGGAAGGCAGAGCCCTAAAAATCAAGGTGTGAATCTCACATGTCTGACATTTGCCATGTTGGGCAGCGATTTTTATGATTCCCCTGTACAGTCCCTGCAGACTCTCAGGTTGGCAGGACTCCCAGACAATTCCCTTGGCTCTATGAGCAGCAGGAAGAGCAGAAAATAGACCCCGGAGAACTACAGCTTGAGAGCCTCCCCTGGGAGGGAAGCAATAATTTGCTGATACCAGGGGCTGAAGATTGTCAGGGTAAACTGTCTTGCAGACTGTTGTTCAGCCTAGCAATTGACAATGGGATTTTTTTCTGTGTATAATGTACAGCCATCCGCACTGTCGCAAGATATGGGACCAAAAATCTTTTTCAATTGATCGTAGCAGCGTACCGCTGCATACCACCCATGCAGTTGTAATGTACAGGGCATTAGCTTCTGCAAAGTCAATGCCACTCTGTGAAGGCCAAAGAAAGTGATCCTTAATTGATTCAAGCCGTAGGGCATGGAAAAGGTTTTCTTCGTCCAGAATTCTGGCATCAAAGCTATTTGCCAGTATCCCTTTGTGAGGTCTGAAGCGGATATATATCTGGCAGCTCAAACCCTTCTAATATTGCATCTCCTTTCTGCATTGGGTAATCATCACATTTCAATACTGTGTTGATCTTTCAGATATCGATGCAGAAAAAGGGTTGTGCTATCCTGTGTCAGCATTAGTACAATGGGACTTCTACTCTCACTGTGGTGTTTTACGCTGTTATGCCCTGCTGGGGTGAGAGCACAGGGGTAAAGGAATCAAACAACTGCTATATTGGGATGTTTTGTACTGGATACAGTCGCTGCCACATGCTTGCATTACAGGTGCCTGGGGGCCTAATTTTGGATCCTGAAGGTATCAGTGTGATGGGTTATCTGCCCATGGGTTGAATCTGGGAGCCGTGGAAACTGCTGTGCCCCTCTAACCACCCAGCTGGGCTGGCCCCTTTTCCACACTGCTTTGCTGGTGATTCAGCCTCTCCTGGCCCTGTTATCACCCAACACGACAGCAGATGGCGCCACACACCCAAACTGAGCTACCCGAGGGCTTACTTAAGCCACGAAAGGTCAATCAGCAGACACCGGGTGTTAGAGGGTTTTCCTTTCACCCTCTCCCTTTGTCTGACTGAATCTACCAAGGTAAACACAAGTCGCCGTGACTGTGGATGTGCGTGGCTGTAACAATCAAGTGTGTGGCACTTGATGGACTGCTGTGCAGGTGCGCAGCTTAGAGGGAACACTGGCTCCATCCTGGTGGCCATGGTCTCGTTAAACAGCCCTTGGTGATACAGATTGTGCCCGTGCGTTTGATTGTGGAACACTGTGTGTGGATTGCTTTCTCAGACACAAATCCCTGAAGTCTTCAAATGTACCTGCTGTGAAGACTCTTAGTAGCAACATTTCCAGGCCTTGTCACATGTCCGTCTGCTTTGGCCTCCCATCTTTAGGGGCTTTTTGTATCAAGTTGCGCACTGTCAATATGGGAAACTCTGCATCCAGAAACTTCTCGTGAGCGGATCATCTGGGCAATTTGAAATCCCAGAGAGGTGGGTAGAGCCATCCGGGTGCTAACTGCCTGGGACTGGGAATCTACTATTTGGGACAAAACAGGGGCAAACGGAAATGGGCTTGTGTTTGAAAGGTTTAAGCTCAGGAGCAGGATGGAGACACTCCTGGATCATGCCAGTTGCACCAAAAAAGGAGTCCAAGGAGTCAGTGAGTCTTCCTAGAGGAACTCTGCCCACGTGTGTAAGACAGCTAAGAAACAGAAACAGACCGCCTATAGTCGCAGCGAAATTCCTTGCTGAGTGTTGTCCTCCTGGATTGATTGATGGCTGTTTTGGCCAGTGCCAGGAGCAGTCTGATGAGGTCTTGTGACTCAATGGTGTTACCCTGCTGGTAAGGGTGGGGTTCTGCACTGAGGGGCTTTGGTTGAGAGACTAGGAGACCTGCTCCATAAAACACATGTCATTTACTGAGTGATACTGTAGCATACGTACACAATAGTAAAAACTTGCTCTTTATGATTCATCTTAATCCCAGCTCTGTTCTTGCTAGTGGGGGCCCTCTAGATCGCAAGGCTAGGGGTCCTTTGCTTGCTGTCATTCAGTGTCTGAATAACAAAACAAGTCCCCCCTCTGTCCTACCCTCTACGCTCTGAGGCAAATAATCCCCTGCGTATTTACAAACTTCAAAAGAAACCCGTCTCCAGGCAAACTTTTCTCATTTTCCCACCTATAAAAAATGGCGGCCACCTACTAATCATAATCATTGTCTATGAACACCGTGCATGGCAGGGCTGCACTGTCTCACTAGCTATGGTCTCCGCCCATGGTCCAAGGGCACAGTTATCTTACTCTACAATGGGGCCACGTATGTGGGGGAAGGTCAAGCACTGTTGTGTTCTCCAGTCCTGGAACCCATTGTCCAGAAGGTCTCAGACTGACACCAGCTAGGACTGATCTCTGGTGAGGGGCCCTCTGCTGCCAGGGTAGGGAGATGGGGGTGGGGCAGTAAGCTGGCTATCACATCTAGATATAAATTTGTAGTTTTTGCTACCTATTGACACTAGGGGAGGGAGGGATAGCTCAGTGGTTTGAGCATTGGCCTGCTAAAACCAGAGTTGTAAGTTCAATCCTTAAGGGGGCCACTTAGGGATGTGGGGCAGAAATCTGTCTGGGGATTGGTCCTGCTTTGAGCAGGGGGTTGGACTAGATGACCTCCTGAGGTCCCTTCCAACCCTGATATTCTATGATTTTATATGAAAGAAGAAGATCAAACTCCACATGGGATAGAGTCTAGTGATGTTTGCGTGTCACTTTTGAGCATTTGGGATTTTGTCCTTCCTGGTTATTGAGAGACTTCTTCCGGAGACAAATGGGTGGGGGTGACTGTGGGTCGAGCTCCTCTTGGTAGCTTTCCTATCTTGGAATTGTAGGACAACTTTACTTATACAACAATGATTTACCTGTGACTCAGCCTAAGAAGGGCCCAGGATTGCCGTGATGTTTTTTTATTCTGCCCCAGGAGATCTAAATCTGGGTAAAAAAAAAATCTAATCTCTACTTCAGCCCAACCTAGTGGAGAACATGGAGAAGCAAAGAACCAGTTTATTCCTCTGTGCACAGTGACTCCCAACCCAGCAACCACCTCAAGTACAAAACCCTGAATGCTTTAATCGTGTGTGGGGGGGGGGGGGGGGGGGGGGGGGGGGGGGGGGGAACCTACCTCAGTCATTGATTTCCCAGAGCAGTCAGCATGACCCATCTAATCTCTCCCACCTCTGCCCATCTCTTTAGGGGGCTGGCGAGCTTACCAGACTGTGTGTTCTCCTTCAGTATCTCTACGGATGTCTTCTTTTAAGTGGGGTGACAAGTCAGGTGGCTCCCAGTTTGGTGCTGTACATGGGCATGGAGGGAGGGCTGGCCATGGGTGATGTACCACCGTGCCACAGATGTGTGGTGTTCACACGAACCATCCGTGTGTTAACCCCGCCATGGCCCACGCTGGCCACCACCTCATGGACTCAGCAGTGGGATTCCCAGTCCCCTGAGTCGAGCTCACATTGGAGACCGAAGCCCCACAAGGGGGTAGCAAATGGGCTGCTGAGGTGATTTCTCCTGGGACACGTGTTGACCAAGAAAACCTGCCATGGGATCATGACTCTCATGGCACTATGGGCCTGAATACGATGCAAAAGGGGTGTTGTCTGGGTCCAAGGGAGGTGAGGGGTGTAAAGACCAGAGCCGTGTGTGGCCGCAGGGGATGGCATCTCGCCAAAATGGTCCCCATCACCATGAGGCTGCATTTCCACAACAGCCAGGGGGCCTGCTGGGCTGAGGTGGCCACTGTGGTGGGGGGAACTTGTGGCAGGGAATGGGCTTCTCTCAGTACTCAGGGCCATTGGTAAACCATGACTCAGGCTGCCCGTATCTGCCTGAGTCAGGGCAGCCAGCTGCGTAGCCATATTTTCCAGGCCAGTGACCAAGGTTTGCAGCAGGTGCTGGTGCTCAAACACACAGCCAATCAGTGCCCCACAGCTCCATGAGGCACCAGATGGTGGTGCAAGGTTGCTCTGGGCCTGAGGATGCAGCAGTGTGTCCTGGGGGGTTGTCTAGGTAGCCAACCAGGGAATTTCCCTGTGTCACTGAGATGAGGAAGGTGTCCTCTCAGGAACTCACCTCCCCAGGGTCATTGCCCAGTGCAGGGGTTAGGTGGGCCTTTGATGATCCATTAAGATCTCTTGGGTCTCCTCAGTGGCTCTTCCCCAGTTCCTGAGTAGGGGGCACATGTGGTCGTAACGCAGGGGCTGTTTCCCAGGGATGGATGTGACCCACCCGCTGTGGCCAGCTGGCTCAGCAGACTCCAGTCCTGGGGATTGTGTTGGGTCTGGCCATGGCCACATCGATATGGGTGACAAGTGCAGGGTGGATGGGATGCCATTGGTCATCGCCGCCCCTGGGCCTTTCCACCTCATCCTAGCAGGGATGCTGCTCCCATCTCTCTATTGTCCCTGTCATGGCTGACACTTGCTGTAGCTGCTCCACCTCCCTGGGCTGTGGGGCTTCCAGCCCTCCTGGCATCCAGATAGTCCTTCCCCACCTTCCACAGTGGCACCACAGTCAGGGTTCACCACAGGTCTCCCCCCTCGGACCATGCACAGTTGGAGTGTCTACCGTTAGCCCCCCAGTTCTTGCCATCTCTGTTTCTCTGGCACTCTTCCTATGCAGCCCTTCCTCTGGCTTCCCTCCATAGATCAACCCCTCCCCAAGGTCTATTTTGCTCGCACAGCCTGAGTCCCTGCCCAGCTACTCTCTCAATTTCTTAGCAGAGAGCTTGGCCTAGTCTCCCCAGACTGCTACTGGGGCAGCTCACCCAGCTTTTCAGTGTCTCTTCTTCACTACTGACTGAGCCACACAGGCTTATATACTATAGCCCTGGGATATGGCTGGCACCAGAGCCCTGGGCTGTCCATTCCATCACCTCCCGTAAAGGTCAGCTCGGCCTTGACAGAGCGCAGATCACACCGGGCTGTGATCAGAAAGCGCCGAAGCTGGTTCCAGGGTAGCTGTGATTGACATGCTTTCCCAAGCCAGCTGCTATCTGCGTCATTTCATTGTTGGATGATGTAGGAGAAACAGCTCCTATTCAGTAACAAAAGCAGCGAGTTCTGGGGCTGTGGGAACTTGTGATTGAGGTTTTGTGCTCTAGAAGGTAGGCCGTCAATAGTGTGATGTTTTGGAAAATGTCCCAGATTAATAATTGTAGTGCTTCTGTGCAGAGGGAGGGCGACCAAGCTCCTCCCTGATGAATTATGTAACACGTCCATGGTGTGTTGTCTGTTAAGACTCTCATGTGAGTTCCCTTGAGCAGTGGGAGGAAACAGGTGCAGGCATTCCTGTCTGCCCTGAGTTGCCACAGCCATGACTCAGAAGCAGTTCTCAGCATCCTCAGGAAAGCTTTCCAGGAAGGCTCCCCAGTGGGAGATTATCATCTTCTAAGACCTATTGTTCCTCCTAATGGCCCTTCCTAACCAGCTATCTACCTTGGTTGCATTCTGTCTAGTGGGCATTCCCAAGGTGTAAACACATTTGTAACCGATGCAGAGACAATGTGCCTAACTTCAGAGACAGAAATGATACATTCATTCAAATAGGATAATCATATTCACTAAATCATAACCTTTCCAATGATACGTCACATGATCTATCTTGTCTAAAATGCATCATATTTATGCCATAATCATATCATAACGATATCTCTATGAAGAATATGAGGGCGTAGTGTGACAGTTGGCCCGTATGAACTCTAATCTCTGTACAGGGGTGAAGGTTCATTTTTGGATGCTGAGCTGCAGAACCAGTTCCGTGCGCACGTCTATCAGTGTCACCCAGCAGGGCATATTGAAGGAGTGGGCTCTGCGGATACAATTATCCAGGTACTGGTAGATCGTGATCCCCTGGGAGCATAGGTGTGCGCCTGCTACTTAGCTTCCTCTGAAAAAACTCTCCAGGTTTAGCTACTAAGGTGGGATGTCTTGTTTTGAGATGCTGGCAGAGCTTGCAGGGCCGTGTACTGTCGCTTGCCAGTACATCGCTACATACAACGCAATGAATCCCCGGTGCATCGCTGGACCCTCTCCATCTAAAGCCCAGTTTGAAATGAGCTTCATCGTATTTTCGGCTTCTGCATTTTGCTGGAAACTTCGCTGCTCCTTGTGTTGTACCCTTCTCTCCCTTTGTCACAAAACGATCCATTTCTCATGTGAGCTGTTTCTCGCTGTAAGCGGGCTGCTGATCATGGTTTTAAGTTTCTTTTGAAGTACCTGAAGGAAAAACCACACAAGTGTCACAGTTGCTAAGAGAGCCCTTCCCAGGACTAATGTAAACCCCTCCAGAGCCCCATGTGGCTGTGGCTTCCACTGTCACCCAGGTTTCCTGCTGTCCCCCTGTCTTGGCTGTGGCTCCGGCTGTTCCCTTTGTCCCTTTACACCCTCTGGGTGTGTGCAGCCCTTCTGCATGAGCTCCAGCTGCGGGGGCCGACAGCCGGAACTCTTTAAAAAAAGGCACATGGTTTCACCTCCCTTTACGCATTCCCACTGCTCTAAACAGATCTGACTGAAAGCAACTGTCCACAAAAAAGCATGAGAAATGTCCGTTAGAATGACTGGACAATTTTTCAGCTCCTTCATACAGATCGTTGTCACTTGCAGAACTAAGCGTATTTGGCTGAATGATATGGAATCGATCACCTGTAAGCTTTGAAAGCGATTGGGAAGCTGTACATGTATTATATCGAGACACCTGTAAAACACCTTCACTTTGAAATAACTTTGTGAGTCGGCAAATCTTTCTCCCTGTGACAGCCATTTCTCAGGGCTGGTTGGCAGGGGAGTGACTCTTAGCAGTCAGCACTCAGGTCTATGGCATGCAGGGCGTAGTTTGTTGGGGAGCCCAGACCCTCCCACTCCACTGGACTTTGAACCAGGGCCCTTTATGGGGTATCAATCCTCTGACCACTGAGGATGATAAGGTGATGTGAGGAGCTGGCTCCATGCCATCTGATGTACTGGGGTTTCACAAAGCCTTTCCTGCTGCACCAGCCTGGATTCCCTCTCCCTGTTTTGCTGAATTAGGCTCTCCGGCCTCTTACTGCAAACACACACACAGGTAGGGAAACACGTAGCTGCAGACAGACTGAACTCAGGTCTGTGTGAGAGGACTCACCCAGCGCTCATGTGCCCACCCCTTTTGGGGGATAAAGCCAAAAATTATACTTGTTTTCAACTGTATAGAATGTTCTGCACAGCGCAAGCTCATAAAAATGTTCCCTCTCCCTCAGTGTGGAGAGATATGTGCACAGCTTCTTGCCCCCTCCCCCCCAGACATGAATTGCACACATTGGGTTATGCTATAAACAAGGAATACTTTCATTAACTACAAAAGGTAAGTTTTTAGTGATTGTGAGGGATAGCAAACAGATCAAGGCAGATTACCTTAGTAAATAAACAAAAACTGCAAACTGATCTTAACACACTAGGTAGGTAAGATATAAATTAGCAAATCCTTACCATGAGTGATAAACAAGCTGGCGGATTCTTAAGGCACAAGTTGCCTTGACATTCCCAGGTTTTCATACACAGGCTAAAAATCCTTCTAGCCTGGGACTATCACTTCCCACAGTTCAGTCTTTGTTCCTCAGATGTTTCCAGGTGTATTGTTGCAAGGAGAGTGAGATCCCCTCATCATGTCATTTTCCCCCTTTTATATCTTCTCTCCATATGCTGGAAAGCTAAAAACAGTTGTGTAGTGTGATCTTGGAGAGGTTTGTATTGTACACTGTACCTGGGGTAATCCTTGTGTTTTTGTGTTTTTCCTCAATAAGCCATTAACGTTGTTTGGTCTTTTTATTGTTATACCCAAAAGGCTGCTTGTGGGTGTTTTCAACCTCAGGACATATTTCAGCAACATAAACATAGCCAAATTTCATAACTTCACATATGACGATGGTACATACAATCCAAGGTGATATTAGTGTCTAGCATATCAAGACTTTTAGAATGACACCTCACAAGTCATACTTTAAACAAAACATACCCTAATTACATGACAGTGGTGAATATTGAGGTGTCAGGATGTAACAGGCGGCCCTCCCTGGTTCACTTTCTACCACCTCCCTGCGCTTGTCCCAAGATCTCCATCCAGGGTTAGGCAGGACGAAGGGTGTCTGCTCACTCAAAGCACCTTCTGGTGGCTGCATGTAGTGAGGTCTTTCTTCTCAGGCAGCAACTGCCTCCTCTTGTTGTGTGGCCAGCTCAGTCCAAGGGCTCTCCCCTGCTGGGGTAGTCCAAACAGCAAATAAAGGGGATCAATCAAGTCCAGCATATGAGAGATGAATGCTTCCCTCTCAGGCTGTCCCTACAGCAGGACCTCCCTTCCCATGATATTCTATGGTTCTATGATTCCCCGAGGGAGGGACCATTGAGCAGTTATAGAAGATTAGGGATGGAAGAGACCTCAGGAGGTCATCTAGTCCAACCTCCTGTTCAAAGCAGGACCAACCCCAAACAAATCATCCCAGCCAGGGGTTAGTCAAGCTGGGCCTTAAAAACCTCTAAGGAAGGAGATTCCACCATCTCCCTAGGCAACCCATTCCAGTGCTTCACCACCCTCCTAGTGAAATAGTTGTTCAGGGGGCTCAGCTCAACTCCCCTGGAGCTGCCGGTAGCAGGTCTGCTCTCTTCCCTGGTCTGCCATAAAAGGAGATGCCCCATTTTCCTAATAATTTATTTGCTGAATCTTTGAGTTCTTTAACCTCATTTTCAAATGTAACTACAAGTTCAATGACTTTTGGAAGTAATGCTGCTGCATTGTATATGTCTGTGTCTTTGGATTGTAGCAGTTTTGGAACAGCATTTACCGTTTCCAGAATCTTTCTTTGGCGCACAATGAGAAAAACAAAACTAAAATTTCCCATTAATTTCTTTAATGTTGAAGGCTCGTAAACTTCATCAGCCCTTTTACTCAGGAGAATTATTTCTGTGGGTGCCTTCATATTACTCTAACCCCATAATAAAATAGTACAGGAAAAACCTTTTACCCGATACCAGTCTCTGGGAAGCTGTCTCATGCAGTGATGTTACATTCACCTTACTCAGAAAGTGTGCTCCCCAAAGTTATACATTTCAGATTTTTTTCATTTATATGATATTTCACAAGTCACTAAAATTCAGCTCAAAATCCAGTTTGTCCCATTCCCTACTGTATGCGGGGCAATGGTCCTGCTGCTGTGGGAAACTTTCCTGGCTTCTGCAGCACCCAGGAGAATTAGCTAGTGAAAGGGTTTGAGTCCCCACTCCAATTCCCTTTACCCAGAGACCTGCCTCACCTCAAGGACTCCCCTTACACTCTCCTGTGTAGCAGAGTCCTCGTAATGGTGACATGGCTGGGCCCAGGATTCCTGGCAGGCTGAACCCCTGTCTCATCATGATCACTTAGGACAGATTCTAGGGTGGCCCCACTCCAGGGTACCCTCTTCACACCAAATGCTTCTGTGACCCACTGATCACTACATTAAGTTCAAACCAATATAATTTACTAAACAGTAATTGTTAAAAAAAAATGAAAACATGAGAAATGTTCAAGAAACAAGGACCCCTACTCTGTGGGCATGGGGACTACCACAAACAGCTGATTCTGGGATGTAAGAAATGTTCCCAGTTTGTTCCTCACATGTCCCATGCCTCCAACCCAGGCCGTGGCTGCTCTGCCTGATACTGCAAGTAAGGCACCTGTTCCGGTGGTGGTCACACTCCCTCCGGCTCTAGGTTGAAGTACTCTTCACCCCAGCATCTGTCCTTCCATCAGGTATACGTACACCCTTCTGCCTTCTGGGCTGCTTCTCTTCCCCTTATGTTTCTGGCTGCTGCTCCTCTGCCTCCAGCTCAGCTCGAAAAATGGCCAGATTTCTACTGCACTATTAGCCCACATTTAAAAACTAACCCAAAAGTAACTCAATCTATTTCTTG
The DNA here is from genome assembly GCA_003942145.1 of Platysternon megacephalum. Classification (NCBI taxonomy): domain Eukaryota; kingdom Metazoa; phylum Chordata; order Testudines; family Platysternidae; genus Platysternon; species Platysternon megacephalum. The sequence goes on along the minus strand of QXTE01000283.1, from coordinate 230,621 downwards.
AAGAAAACGGTTTTTGTTTTTAATCAACACGTTGGCCTATACATCAAGAAAGAAATGGAAGATTTCATTAGATATCTAGTACAGATTTTATTTTATTTTATTTTTAAAAAGCTACAAGCCCCAGCAGGAATTGGTACACATTAGCAACAAAGCTATGAGATGATATAATCAAATTCAAAAACAAAATCCCAGTACTGGTACTTGTATCCCGATTGAGGGTTGGCAGGTGTTTCAAAAAAACAACAACACAGAATTACGGTATTAAAAATGATCCAAAAGAAGCCCAAAACATATGTAGTGTAAAAACAAAAATCACATTATTATGTTATTTTTTTCTAATGGCATTCAATGATGGTAGTCAATGTCCATATTTTGAGTTGAATTAGTTTCTTGCTGTTAATTTCTAGAAGGCAACATTTCATCCTCGCTATCTTCATTGGGAGTAGAATGTTCCTCCTGCTGCTTATACATCAGCAGTGACCACTGCAATCATTTCTTTCTTTGGTGCAAACTGTTCACAACAGATTTTGTGTCATAATAAGAATGTTTTCCAAAAGTTCCTCTTGCATCTTCTTGCACAATTTTGTTTTTATCAAGTTCATCTGAGAAAATCATTCAACTGCAGCATTGCAAAAAGGTAGCAACAGTAATGAAAGAGCAAACAAGCCAAATTCACTAAAGATTTTGTTCTCAGCAGAATCCGTGTGTTAGAGAACTTCAAACTGTTCAACTTGGTTTTCCTGAGCATGAGACCAGTGAACCATAGGCAAACCTCTCCATTGCTGCTCCAACTGTCCAAAGTCTCCACAAACCAATGGCGAAAATGAGATATCAGCCAATCTAGGTCATGCCGAGCTGAGTGCAGTAGAAGGACTTAGTACTGCAAGCGATCCAATCACCTCGACATTTGGTGGCAATCTCTGTTTCATCTGTTTCAAAAACTCCAACATGAAATCTCGACACCTATTTTGACATCTTCGACAATGTGAACAGTTAGTGTCTGTTTTGAGGGTTCCAACTGGAGAGCGACTCAATGGTTTTGGTTGTAGTTTAATACAGCAGTCCCGTTCTCAAAAATACATGGTTTCACAACTCTCACCAATAAGCTCTAGAAGAATGTCTTCAATTGCTGCATCAGCTTTCCTGTATTATTACTTTCCAATTGAAATATCTGGTTTATCCTCCAGGCTTCCTAAATTACTGAACCTAGCAAAAGCAGGTAAATTGTACTCACCGGATCTCTGCATATATGAAAAAGAAGTTCAGCATTGTTGTTTCTTTATTTGTCTTTGGCTATGTAAAAGCACAGCTTTAGTTTGTCAAACTGATCAAGAACCCTGTTCACACAGGGATTAATACAAAGCCAACTTGCGCCAGAAAGCTGCAGTATATTTTGGTAGTCTGGAAGTCATGGATGTGTGGGGGTTGGGGGCTGATGGGTGATGCTGAAAGAGGTCAGGTGATGGTCACAGAGAGGGATCTCAGCTATGGAGAGAGCAGAGCTTGGTGATGGAGTGATAAGATATTAGGTGTGAGGAATTTCTCGGACAGTGAACTTCCACAATGGTGAGTTCAGCCAAACTAGGAGAGAGCACCCTTGATTAACAAGGAGATATCCTTTCCCTCTCTATTCAGGAAGGTTTAAAGTCAGTGGCCCCCGAGAGAGCACATTCTGGAAGTGCATTTGACCACTTTCTCACGAAGTTCTTTGTTTTTGACCCCATAAATGATAGGGTTGAGCATGTTGGGGAGGAGGAAATAGAGGTTGGCCAAGATAATATGAATGTGGGAAGCGATGCCCTGACCGAACCTATGTGTCAGAGTGGAAAAGAAGAAGGGAGGATAAGACATCAACATCACACAGATGTGGGCTGTGCAGGTGTTGAGGGCTTTCTCGTGGGCTTTCTTGGAGGAGATTCTGAGGACAGCCCTGAGGATCAGACCATAGGACAGGGCAATGAGCATCAGGTCTAACCCTAAAACTACAAATGCTATCACCAAGCCATACATCCTGTTGATTGTGATGTCCCCACACGACATCTTCACCACAGCCATGTGGTCGCAGTACGTATGGGGGATAATGCGGTTGGCACAGAATGGCTGCCTGCTCAGGAGCAGGGGCAGGGGCAGAATGAAGAGAACAGCTCTTATCAAACCCACGAGCCCTAGCTTAGCTATTCGTGCGTTGGTGAGGATGGTGGTGTATCTCAGAGAGTTACATATGGCAACATAGCGATCGAGGGCCATTGTCACGAGGACGGCTGACTGCATAATAGAAACTGCGTGAAGGAAGAACATCTGGGTGAGGCAGCCACCCACAGTAATGCCTTTCATATTGAACCAAAATATACACAGTGCCTTCGGCACGACGGAGGTAGACACGGCAATGTCTGTGAGCGCCAGCATGCAGAGCAGCAGGTACATCGGCTTGTGCAGGGTCTGCTCTTTGCTTACAACAAACAGAAGCATGGAATTTCCCAACAGGCCAATTATAAAGAACATAGAGAAAGGGATGGAAATCCAGATGTGAGCAGCTTCTAGCCCAGGGATACCCATTAGGACGAATGTTGAAGGGTCAGCGAGGGTGAGGTTGAAAGCTGCCATGAGGTGGTCGATGAGTGGATCAGGGTCAGAAATTATCAAGGTTCCTGTGAAGGGAGAGAAGCACAGCAAGGGGGTTAAACACTTTATAACAATTATAACAAATAATTATATTTGATAAGAATCAGGGGGTAGCCGTGTTAGTCTGTATCCACAAAAACAACAAGGAGTCCGGTGGCACCTTAAAGACTAACAGATTTATTTGGGCATAAGCTTTCGTGAGTAAAAAACCCACTTCTTCAGATGCATGGAGTGAAAGTTACAGATGTAGCCATTATATACTGACACATGAAGAGAAGGAAGTTACCTCACAAGTGGAGAACCAGTGTTGAAGGGGCCAATTCGATCAGGGTGGATGTAGTCCACTCCCAATAATTGATGAGGAGGTGTCAATTCCAGGAGAGGAAAAGTTACTTCTGTAATGACCCAGCCACTCCCAGTTCCTATTCAAGCCCAAATTAATGGTGTTAAATTTGCAAATGAATTTTAGTTCTGCAGTTTCTCTTTGAAGTCTGTTTCTGACATGTTTTTGTTCATGTATGGCTGCTTTTAAATCTGTTATAGAATGTCCAGGTTGTGACACCCAGACTGCAGTTCTGTAGCTTGACAGGGCAGGTCCCCACCCCACACAACTTCCATCCCTTGCCACACAGTGATTCCCCTCCCTCAGGTGCCAGACCCCACAGCAACATCTCACAGAAACACCTCCTCAGACGAGGTTAAACTCAGTGTCTGCCTGTACTGGGGAAAAGGGGGAGATCATCCTGAACTGCCTTTCTGGGGGTGTAGGGAACCCCAGCAACAGCTCAGCCTGTGCAGGAAAGGAGAGAGGGAAAGACCCGATGGGAAGGACAGAGGACGTGGAGACTAAAAGGAGCCAGTGTGAGTAACTCCTCCTCAAAGCCAAACAAAGTTTTAACGTATTCTAATGTGAGACACCCCGTTCCCGCCCACCCCCGCTCCCAGCAGGCCTCGTTACGCCTCTTTGGTCTGTGCATTAGGCAGGATGTCCACTCCATATTTCGCTCAGTTTCAGCACTCCGTGCCACTGTGATCTGGATACAACATTCCCCCTCCCACCACACACACATACACACACTGTGTGTTCCTGGATCTCCCTGCTCAGATTTGCAACATAAGAACATAAGAAAAGCCGTACCGGGTCAGACCAAAGGTCCATCTAGCCCAGTATCTGTCTACCGACAGTGGCCAATGCCAGGTGCCCCAGAGGGAGTGAACCTAACAGGCAATGATCAAGTGATCTCTCTCCTGCCATCCATCTCCATCCTCTGACGAACAGAGGCTAGGGACACCATTCTTACCCATCCTGGCTAATAGCCATTTATGGACTTAGCCACCATGAATTTATCCAGTCCCCTTTTAAACATTGTTATAGTCCTAGCCTTCACAACCTCCTCAGGTAAGGAGTTCCACAAGTTGACTGTGCGCTGCGTGAAGAAGAACTTCCTTTTATTTGTTTTAAACCTGCTGCCTATTAATTTCATTTGGTGACCCCTAGTTCTTGTATTATGGGAATAAGTAAATAACTTTTCCTTATCCACTTTCTCAACATCACTCATGATTTTATATACCTCTATCATGTCCCCCCTTAGTCTTCTCTTTTCCAAGCTGAAGAGTCCTAGCCTCTTTAATCTTTCCTCGTATGGGACCCTCTCTAAACCCCTAATCATAGATGGTTTCATCTATGCCAGAAACATGCTTTTATTTTTACTGCCTTTTAGTGCTTCTCAACCACTCCAGAGCCAGACATGCCGGGGAACAGATAGAGCAGACTCCTCTCCCTCCTTGAAAAAAAGTGTTATCTTAATAGTTCTGAACCTCTAAGCCCGTGAGGTTGAGATTTCAGTAACTCTCCTGTCAGTTCATTTTGGTTAAAATGAGCTTACCCGTCCTTAGAGGCCACAGGACGACTTCAGTTGAAGTCACTGAAGGCTAATGACTGGTGTAAATCAGGCTATTTATTTAAGTCCCTACATGTGGATTTAGGGTGAACTCCAGGCTGATTTCAGAGCTTTGCCACTGATCTCAATGTGACGAGATTCACCCTGAGTTTTTAACTTTTGGCTACAAGCTGCAAAAATCACAGGTTCAGGTCCTGCTACAGAGAGAGCGCTTCTGTAAGGGTGCTGAAAGAGTCTGAAGGAAACCCCCAGCTTATGGCGTTCTGAGACTGGGCATGAAAGATGGGGATTCCAACACACATGGACCCTGATTTGACTCTCAGGGAGGCCAGCATCAATCTGGAGTGACCCAGTGAAGGTCAAATGAGAAAGCAGAATCTGGTCAGTGTGTGACTCATTCTTGTTGTGAACCCTCTGGTAACAGATAACCGTTGCAGAAGCTTTGGCTGCACTTCCTAATAGGTCAGTGAAGTCGCTGAATTGGAGAAAATGAATGAACCAGAGAAAAATCACACCGCCCAAAAAAGGAAACTACTGAGACAGATAGAGGGACACAGTAAGAGACAGGGAATGTTCTTAAAAACAATTATTTGTCTAAACTGTTCCCAGTATATTTGTAGTTTCAATGTTATCAGGTAAATCCTTTGGTTTTTCTAACAATACTAAACAGTTCAAGTCACCGTGCTGGTGAATTCCTGCCCAGATGGTTCTTGACTTGTACCCTGGAACCCTTCCTGAGCCCTCAGCACTAACTTTAGTGCACAAACAGGCAACTCACCGTAATCCTGCACAGCCGAGGGAAGAAATCTATTCGAAGTGTTGGGCAGCGATCTTTATGATTCCCCTGTACAGTCCCTGCAGACTCTCAGGTTGGCCAGGATTCCTGGAAAACTCCCTTGGCTCCGTGAGAAGTGGAATAAGCATAAAATAGACCCTGGAGAACTTCAGGTTGAGAGCCTCCCCTGAGAGTGAAGAAATGATTTGCCGATATCAGGGGCTCAAGATTGTCAGGGCAAACTGAGACTTGCACACTGTTGTTCAGCCTAGCAATTGACAATAAATAAAAATAAATATATGGAATATATATATAAAAAAAATGAATATATAATCATCAAAAAAAACCTATCTCATAGAGCTGGAAGGGACCCTGGGGTCATTGAGTCCAGCCCCCTGCCTTCACTAGCAGGACCAACTTTGCCCCAGATCCCTAGGCAGCCCCCTCAAGGATTGAACTCCCAACCCTGGGTTTAAGCAGGCTAATGCTCAAATCACTGAGCTATCCCCCCCCTGTATTTAATGTACTGCAATCTGCACATTATGTGTGGCTATACTGCCACAAGATGCGGAACCAAAAACCATTTTCAATTGATCGTAGCAGCGTACTGCAGCGTACTGCCCATGCAATTGTAATATACAACGCATTAGCTTCTGCAAAGTCAATGCCACTCTGTGAAGGGCAAATAAAGTGATTCTTAATTAAAGCGAGCCATAGGGTGTGGAAAAGGCTTTCTTCTCCCAGGATACTGGCATCAAAGGGATTTGCCAATATCCCTTTGTAAGGTTTCAAATGGTTCTATGTCTGGAGGCTCAAACTGTTCTAATAGTTCATTTCCTCTCTGCATCAGGTAATCATCAAATATCAATACTGTGTTGATCTTTCAGAAACTGATGCAGGAAAGTGGTTGTGCTGTCCTGTGTCAGAATTAGTACAATGGGACTTCTCCACTCACTGTGGTGTTTTACGTTGTTATGCCCTGCTCGGGGGAGAACACAGTGGTAAAGGAATCAAACAACTGCTCTATCTGGATCTTTTTTTCTGGATACAGTCCATGCCCCATGCTTGTATCACAGCAGCTATTATATTGCATTTAGCAGCTCCCATATGGTCTAGCGGTTAGGATTCCTGGTTTTCACCCAGGCGGCCCGGGTTCGACTCCCGGTATGGGAACAAGAAGGTTTTTTTGGGGGGGATAGCTCAGTGGTTTGAGCATTGGCCTGCTAAACGCAGGGTTGCGAGTTCAATCCTTGAGGGGGCCACCTAGGGATCTGGGGCAAAATTGGTCCTGCTAGCAAAGGCCGGGGGCTGGACTCAATGACCTTTCAGGGTCCCTTCCAGCTCTATGAGATAGGGATATCTCCATATATTATTTATTATTATAGGTGCCTGGGGACCTAATTTGGGCTCCGTAGGGTATGAGTGTAATGCGTTGTCACCCCTGGGGTGCAGTCTTGGAGCTGTGGAAACTGCTGTGCTCCTCCAACCAGGGCCGGTGCAAGGAAGTTTCGCGCCCTAGGCAAAACTTCCACCTTGCGCCCCCGCACCCAGCTAACCCCGCCCACCCGCCCCTCCCACCAGAGGAGCCCCCCCCACGGCAGCTAACCCCACCCACCAACCCCCCACTCTGCAGCTACCCNCGAAGGTGAGCTGGGGCGGGGAGCGGTTCCCCTGTGCGCCCCCCCATTACTGTGGGCGGCCGTCCCCGCGCCCCCCCGCCAGGAGCGCTGCCAGCTTTTCCACCGCCCTAGGCGGCGGAAGGTCCCGCCCCCGACAGAGGCGGTGGAAGGTCCCTCCCCCGAAATGCGCTGACGACTGGGGCAGCCGGCGCCCCCCAAATTTTAGTGCCCTAGGCGACCGCCTAGGTCGCCTAATAGGTTGCGCCGGCCCTGCCTCTAACCACCCAGCTGGGCTGGCCCTTTTCCACCCTGCTTTGCTGGTGATTCAGCCACTCCAGGCCCTGTTATCACCCAACACGACAGCAGATGGCGCCACACACCCAAACTGAGCTACCCGAGGGCTTGCGTAAGCCACCCAAGTGCAAACAGCAGACAGCGGGTGTTAGTTCCTGCTGTGAAGACTGTTAGTAGCAACATTCCCAGGCTTTGTCACACATCAGTCAGCTCCATGGCGTCAGTCTGCTCCGTGGCCTCAAATCTTTCGAGACTTTTTGTATCAAGTTTGGCAGTGTCAATATGGGAATCTCTGCAGCCAGAAGCTTCTCCTCAAGGGATTATCTGGGCCATTTGAAATCCCAGAGGTGGGCAGAGCCCTCTGGGCACTAACTGCCTGGGCCTGGGAACCTACTATTTGGGACTGTGGTGAATGGGGGGGGGGGGGCGGGGAAACACCATTTTCTGGATGTTCCAGCCATTCACTTAGGGGGAAGCTTTCTCAGTAGTTGTTCACTCTTTAGACCTAAGTATTAGTTGCCTTGCCTGTAAGGGTTAAAATCATAGAGTCCCAGACTCCCAGGAATGCTTAGGGAAGCAGGAAGTGAGCTGGCAGGAGGCCAGGAGAGCCAATGAAAACAAAGCATTGATTTTGAAATGGCAGCAGCAGCCCTTTCTTTTCCTGATGTTCCTGTTGTGTTTGGGAGGCAAGGCGGCTGGAAGGAGATGAACGGCCAGGCATGGAGAATCCAGCGACATCCATGCCTAGGAAAGGACTAAACCTTGAACTACAGATATGTGAGTAGAAGAGGGAATGTTTAGTCAGATGCGATCAGGTTATTTCTTGAGTTTGTTGGATTCTCTGTGCTGAGCACATGTAACTTCCCCCTTGTACTGTAAATTTACAAGCTGAATCCCAGGGAAGCAACTCTCTGTGTTTTAAAACTTTTTTTTTTAGTTGCCTTATAACACCTAGCAACCAAGCAATGTTTTGCCAGATCTGTTTTCTCTTTGTTTAATAAAAATCACTCTTTTAAGAACATGATCCCTGTGTCCTAGAAGGTGGAAGTTCTGTGTGCACATGTCTAAGACTGCTCAGCCAAATTACTTGGGGGGCTTTGGTTAAGAGACTAGGAGACCCTATCCAGAAAACACACATCGTTTACTCAGGGGGAGGGATAGTTCAGTGGTTTGAGCATTGGCCTGCTAAACCCAGGGTTATGAGTTCAATCCTTGAGGGGGCCACTTAGGGATCGGGGGGAAAAATCTGTCAGGGACAGTACTTGGTCCTGCTAGTGAAAGCAGCAGACTGGACTCAATGACCTCTTGGAGTCCCTTCCAGTTCTATGAGATAGGTATATCTCCATTAAAAAAAAAAGTACTGAGTTATACTTAAGCATCCATACACAACAGTAAAAACGTGCTCAGTGTGGTTTACTGAAATCATAGATCTTTTCTTGTGATCCAGCCGCACGCCCCTCAGTAACACAATCAGACCAAACACAGCTCACCTAGGTCTCTTCACCTCCAAATGCAGGACCCACAGTTACTTCTCGCACTCCCCTGGGATTCTTCCATGTGGATTCTCTGATGTCTAGACCAGAGGCGACATTTGGGGTGGGGAAGGGCGGACTCCTGCCAACTCCCCATTTTATACAGGAGGTCTGGCACTGGTCTGAGGTCATGGAGGTCTTAAAGAAAATGAAGTTTCTAGCCCTCATGGCTATGGAGGAAGCTTCAAAATGTGACCGCAGCGCACTCTCAAAACTTAAAAAGCAGATGGCAAATAAAAAGATCACCAAATCTATTATTTTTACATAATATCATGATTTTTGGTGAGCCTGATTCCTGATTTTTGAATCTCTGGGGTTGGCAATACCATGAAAGTGATGTGAAAGTGTCAGTTTCAATTCTGTTTAAAGTCATTATTTGTAATGAAGTAACAGTATAAATTCACGGGGCCTTGCCCTAGTAGGATGTTTCCAAAAGTCAGATGATTTACTCTAAGCTTGGTGAATGGCAAAAAAAGTGATAGAAAGCAACCTAGATTTTTCTACAGTTGTTTCAATTGTTGTATTCAAGAGTTAGTAATAAAGTCGGAAGATACATTAAAATAGGAATATACAATAAAGTTCGATTATACATTAAAATAGGGGGTTTGTCTGGGTATCCACCTAGGGAGTTTCTCAGTCTCACTGAGGTGGGGAAGGTGTCCTGGGTCATTGTCCAGCGCAGGGGTTAGGCAGGCCTTTGATGATCCATTAGGATCTCTTGTGTCTCAGTGGGTTCACGCTCTTTCACAGTCCTTGAATAGGACGTGCATGTGGCCATCACAATGAGGCTGCTGCCCAGGGCTGGATGTGACCCAGCTACTGAGGCCAGCTGGCTCAGCAGACTCCTAGTCCCAGGAGGAGGTGTGGGGTCTGGCCATGGCCACATTGATGTGGTTGCCTGATGCAGAGGGGATGGGATGCCATTGGCCATCGCCAACCTTGGGACTTTCCACCCCATCTGGCTGGGTGCTGATGTGATGAAGTGTCTGCCGAGACTGATCAAGCCGTTGGACCTCTATCCATTCCTCCTTATCTACGTGGGCACCAGTGATACTGCCAGGAATGACCTTGAGCAGGTCACTGCAGACTACATGGTCTGGGAAGAAGGATAAAGGAGTTTGAGGCACAAATCATGTTCTCGTCCATCCTCCCTGTAAAAGGAAAAGGCCCAGGTAGGGATCATCAAATGGTGAAGGTAAATGCGTGGTTATGCAGGTGGTGTCAGAGAGAAGGCTTTGGATTCTTCGAACATGGGATGCTGTTCCAGGAAGGATTGCTAGGAAGAGATGGGATCCACCTAACAAAAAGAGGGAAGAGCATCTTTGCAGGAAGGCTTGCTAACCTAGTGAGGAGGGCTTTAAACTAGGTTGGATGGGGGGACATTGACCTAAGCCCAGAGGTAAATGGGGAAGTAGGATACCAGGAGGAAACACAAGGAGGAGGGGACTGCTAATCCATACTGAGAAAGCAGGACAATCAGCAAGTTATCTTAGGTGCCACTGTCACAGGCCCAAGGACTCCCTCCCTCAGGGGGTCCCTTGGGAACGCAGATCAGCATTGTATGTTGCTATCATGGTTGTAAGCATTGCAAGGCATTTTGCAGGGAGGGAAGGGAAGGTCAAAGGTGTGAATGTGGAATGGAAGATTCCTTTACAGGTAGCAAGAGGCCAAGAGGGGAAAGAAGGAAGAGAGCAGAGAACGGGTTAACTCAACACTGTAGCTAGCTAGCTCAGTCCGATGATAAGACGTTACGCTGGCCCCTGTCCAAGGTCGTGGAAATCTGCAGTGGCGTTTATCTCTCACTCAGCCACAGACAGCCATGAGAAAAGAAAAAGTACACTGAACCAGGGCTGCAGAGATGAAGAACACAGGCGAGACGATGAGGGAGGTGCGAAGGAGAGCTGTGCGTCCCTGGAGCTGGTGTGTTTTGGGAAAAGCTGAGAAGGCCAACAAAAGCCAGTTTGGACTGGTACAAAGAGCACCAGGAACAGAGGCCCCTGAACGAAAACACCCCCAAAAGAACCCAGGACTTAAAAACCATCCCGAGAGCCAAAGCAAGTCGGAGATTACAGCGAACCCCGGACGACCTGGGCCCAGGACAGAACTCCCGTCCACCCTACCCCCTCTTCTTCTTACGTTACACCCAGGCTTGGCCAGCCGTGGGTAGAGCGTGTGTGAGTATGAAATTGTGTTAGGGCTTGGGACACTAATGCTTTCTTCCTTCCTCTTAGTACACGTGGGGAGCACCCATCACTCTCCGCTGTTATTTTATTAATTTATGAATAAAGCTTTAAAAAGTAAACCCTTGGTGTGTTTCATCATCTCCTCCCCAAATTATCCTGTGGCCTCAGCCTGATCACCTGACGCCTCAGGCAGATTGGCAACTGAAATCTGTCACACCTCTACACAAATGTAAGAAGCCTGGGAAACAAGCAGGAAGAATAAGAAGTCTTGGCACAGTCAAGGAACTATGCTGTGATTGGAATAACAGAGACTTGGTGGGGTAGCTCACATGACTGGAGCATATCATGGATGGGTATAAACTGTTCAGGAAGGACAGGCAGGGGAGAAAAGATGGAGGAGTTGCACTGTAGGTAAGAGAGCGGTATGATTGCTCAGAGCTCCAGTATGAAACTGTAGAAAAACCTGTTGAGAGTCTTTGGGTTAAGTTTAGAGGTGAGAGCAAAAAGGGTGATGTCGTGGTGGGCGTGTGCTATAGACCACCAGACCAGGAGGATGAGGAACACGAGGCGTTCTTCAGAAAACTAATAGAAGTTTCCAGATCACAGGGCCTGGTTCTCATGGGGGACTTCAATCACCCTGACATCTGCTGGAAGAGCAATACAGCAGTGCACAGACAATCCAGGAAGTATTTGGAGACTGCTGAGGACAACTTCATGGTGCAAATGCTGGAGGAACCAACAAGGGGCCATGCTCCCCTTGACTTGCTGCTTACAAAAAGGGAAGAATTGGTAGGGGAAGTAGAAGTGGGTGGCAACCTGGGCAGCAGTGACCCTGAGATGGTTGAATTCAGGATCCTGACAAAAGGAAGAAAGGAGAGTAGTAAAATACGGATCCTGGACTTCAGAAAAGCAGATTTTGACTGCCTTAAGGAACTGATGGGCAGGATACTCTGGAAAGCTAATATGAGGGGAAAAGGAGTCCAAGAGAGCTGGCTGTATTTTAAAGAAGCCTTATTGAGGGCGCAGGAACAAACCATCCAAATGTGCAAAAAAAAATAACAAATATGGCAGGTGACCAGATTGGCTTAACAGTGAAATCTTCGGTGAGCTTAAACACAAAAAGGAAGCTTGCAAGAAGTGGAAACTTGGACAGATGATTAGGTAGGAGTATAAAAATATTGCTCAAGCATGCAGAGGTGTAATCAGGAAGGCCAAAGCACAATTGGAGTTGCAGCTAGCAAGGGATGTGAAGGGTAACAAAAAGGGTTTCTATAGGTATGTTAGCAAAAAGAAGAAGGTCAGGGAAAGTATGGAGCCCTTACTGAATGGGGAGGAAACCTAGTGACAGGTGATGTGAAAAAAGTTGAAGTACTCAATGCTTTCTTTGCCTCAGTCTTCACAGATAAGTTCAGCTCCCAGACTGCTTCACGGGACAGCACAGTATGGGGAGGAGGTGAGCAGCCCTCAGTGGTGAAAGAACAGGTTAAGGACCATTTAGAAAACCTGGATATGCAGAAGTCTATGAGCCTGGATCTAATGTATCCAAGGGTGCTGAGGGAGTTGGTTGATGTGATTGCAGAGCCATTGGCCATTATCTTTGAAAATTCTGAACGATCATGGGAGGTCCCAGATGATTGGAAAAAGGCAAATGTTGTGCCCATCTTTAAAAAAAGAAGAAAGAAATTCCGGGGAACTACAGACTAGTCAGCCTCACCTCAGTCCCTGGAAAAATCATGGAGCAGGCTCTCAAGGAATCCATTTTGAAGCACTTAGAGGAGAGAAAGGTGATTAGGAACAGTGAATATGGATTCACCAAGGGCAAGTCATGCCTGACCAACCTGATTCACTTCTATGATGAGATAACTGGCTCTATGGATATGGGTAAAGCAGTGGATGTGATATATCTGGACTGTAGCAAAGCTTTTTTTACCGTCTCCCACAGTATACTTGCCAGCAAGTTAAAAAAGTATGAATAGGATGAATGGACTATATGGTGGATAGAAACATGGCTAGATTGTCAGGCTCAACTGGTAGTTATGAATGGGTCAATGTCTAGTTGGCAGCCAGTATCAAGCGGAGTGCCCCAGGGGTCTGTCCTGGGGCCATTTTGTTCATCATCTTTATTAATGAACTGGATCTTGGGATGGATAGCACCCTGAACAAGTTCAGAGATGACACTAAGGTGGGGAGAGAGGTAGATATGCTGGAGGGTAGAGATAGGGTCCAGAGTGACCTAGACAAATTGGAGGTTTGGACCAAAATAAATCTGATGCGGTTCAACAAGGACAAGTGTAGAGTCCTGCAATTATGATGGAAAAGTCCCATGCACAGTTACAGGCTGGGGACTGACTTGCTAAGCGGCAGTTCTACAGAAAAGGACCTGGGGATTACAGTGGATGAGAAGCTGGATATGAGTCTTGCCCAGAAGGCTGACAGCTCATTGGGCTGCATTAGTAAGAGTATTGCCAGCAGATCGAGGGAAGTAATTATTCCCCTCGATTCAGCACTGGTGAGGCCATATCGGGAGTATTGTGTCCAGGTTTGGGCCCCCCACTACACAAAGGATGTGTACAAATTTGAGAATGTCCATAGGAGGGCAATGAAAATTATTAGGGGGTTGGGGCACATGATTGATGAAGAGAGGCTGAGGGAATTGGGCTTATTTAGTCTGCAGAAGAGAAGAGTAATGGGGGATTTGATAGCAACCTTCAACTACCTGAAGGGGTGTTTCAAAGTGGATGGAGTTCGGCTGTTCTCAATGGTGGCAGATGACAGAACAAGGAGTAATGGTCTCAAGTTGCAGTTGGGGAGGTTTAGATTGGATATTAGGAAACACTATGTCACTAGGAGGGTGGTGAAGCACTGGAATGGGTTACCTAGGGAGGTGGTGGAATCTCCTTCCTTAGAGGTTTTTAAGGTCAGGCTTGACAAAGCCCTGGCTGGGCTGGTTTAGTTGGGTTTGGTCCTGCTTTGAGCAGGGGGATGGACTAGATGACCTCCTGAGGTCCCTTCCAACCCTGATATTTTATTATTCTATGAATCTATGCCCCCATCTCTGGGTATTCCCTGTCATGGCTGCCACTTCCTGTAGCTGCTCCTCCCTCCCTGGATGCGGGGCTTCCAGCACTCCCGGGCTCTACATAGTCCTTTCATGGTGGCAGCACAGCCAGGAATCATCCCTCTACCACACGTCTCCCCCTCAGACCATGCACAGTTGGGCTGTCTACCCTGAGCCTCCCAGCACTTGCCTTCTCTGTTTTCTTGGCACTCTTCCTATGCAGCCCTTCCTCTGGCTTCCCTCTGAGGATTAACCCACCTATGGGCACAAGGACACCACAGACACCCACCCACTGGAAAGTCCCATCCAGAGCAGATGGAGAGTCTGCGGCTCCCCACAGCTGCCCACATGGCTTACACTGACCCACCTCCAGGTTCCGGCCTTGCCTGGACGTGGGACCGCAGTCGCCGAAGAGCCGCAGCCGTGCCATTGTAAGAGCTGCCTGGGCAGCTGTGGGGAGCTGCAGACCCTCCATTTCCCCTAGACGGGGGATCCAGGGGGCAGGGACATGGGCCAGGGTTTGCTCTTGGGCCCCCCCACCCTGGGCAGGTGGAGGCTCTGCAGCTCCCCTCAGCTGCTTGGGCTCCTGGGCTGCTCTTACCCAGCTTGGGCTCCAGCTTCTGGCCTGGATGGGGGTGTAACCTCGGCGTGAAGAGGAGGGGGAGGGGTCTGGGCCTGGGGCAAATGGTGGATTTCCCAGGCCTGTCCAGTCTCAAAAGTGGGAGGACAATAGTCCCTTCTCCACCCCCCTCCCCCATCGGGTGCTCCTGCCCAAGACTCCAGCCTCGGCAGGTCAGACACCTATCCTGGCAGTGGCCACATTCTCTCAGTCTCTAGGTGGCAGGACCCTTCTCCCCAGCATCTGCCCTCGCATCAGATTCATGTCCCCCCTTCTGAGTCCAGCCTTCAAAGCCCTTCTGTCGAGCAATATCTCCCAATGCTGGGCCCTCAGCACATGGCCTCACCTTGCTCTTCCCAGCTGCTCTTTGTTCTCTGCTGCCGTGTTACTTCTGCCACAGGCAGCATCCACTATCCTGGGTCTGGCCCCGCAGCTACCTAATATAGTCTTGCCCTGGCTCCCGCACTGCCGCAACTCCTGGCTTTGGTCTGCTCCTGCTCCCCTCCTCTGCCTTCTTCCTCAGTGCTGCTGCTTTCCCTCAGCCCAGCTCTGCCTTCAGGGATGTTTTTCTGGACCCTCTGGTCGGGGGTTGCCAGATTTCTACTGCATTCATAGCCAAATATTACTTAAAAACTAACCTGATAATAGCCCAATCCACTTATTTAAACAAAGTGTTTTTTTTTTATTAACAAATCAAGTAACAAATGAAAATTTTCATTAGATACCTAGTACAAATTAGATATTTATTTAAAAAAAAAAAAGCTACAAGGCACAACAGGAGTTTGTCCACCTTAGGAACAAAGCTATGAGATGACAATCAAATTCATTCCCCCCTACTGGTACTTGTATCCTGATTGAGGACTGGTAAATGTTTCAAACAGAAACACAGAATGACGCTGATAAAATAACCCAAAAGGAAACCAAAATGTATGTAGTACAAAAACGATAGTAAAATTAATATGGTAGTTATTTCTAATGGCATTCAATGATGGTAGTCAATCTCCATATGTTGTGTTGAATTAGTATGTTACTGTTAGTCTCAAAAAATGCAACATTTCATCCTCGCTGTCTTCATTGGAAGTAGAATGCTTCTGGTGCTGGTCATACATCAGCAGAGACCAGTGCAATTGTTTCTTTTGTTGGTGCAAACTGTTCACAAGAGAATTTGTATCGTTGCATATATGCCCTAACATGAAGAATGTTTTCTAAAAGTTCCTCTTGCATCTTATTGTGCAGTTTGGTTTTTATTAAGTTCATCTGAGAAACATTCTTTCAACTGCAGTGTTGCAAAAAGGTAGGAACAGCAGTGAAATAGCAAAGGAGCCAAGTTCAATAAAGTCTTTGTCCCCAGCGGTATCCATGTGTCTGACAACTTTAACCCAAAACTGCTCAACTTGGTTGTCCTGAGTATGAGGACAGTGAACCATAGGCAAAACTCTCCACTGCTACTCCAATTGTCCAAGGTATTCACAAACAAATGGCAAAAATGAGATATTAGCCAATCTAGCTCGTGCAGGACTGAGTGCAGCAGAAGGACTTAGTGCTGGAAGTGATTCAATCACCCTGATGTTTGGTGATAATCCCTGTTTCACCTGTTTCACAAACTCCAACATGAAATGTTGACACCTACTCTTGATATCTTCGACAATGGGAATGGTTAGGGTGTGTTTTGAAAGGTCCAGCTGAAAGAAAGTCTAAAATTGGCTTTGCAAAGTGGTAAGTAACGTGAAACAAAGTTGATATCATAGTTTAACACATCAGTCCGGTTCTCAAAAACACAGTTTCACAACTCTAACCAACAACTTCTAGCCTCAATTCCTGCAGCAACTTTCCTATCTTTGCACTTTCCAACTGAAACATTTGGTTTATTCTCCAGTAGAAAAATCAGGTACATTTTGTTCACTGGATCGCTGTTCAGCACTGTAGTTTCTTTCTTTGTCTTTAACTATGTAAAAATGTAGCTTCAGTTTGTCAAACTTATTAAGAACCCTGTTCACACAGGAACTATTGGAAACCCACCTTCTGTCAGAAAAGTGGAGTATCTTCTGGTGGTCTGGTAGTCACAGAAAGGCCGAGTGACAGGGTGTGTGGGATTCAGGGGTGATGGGTGACACTGAAAGAGATCAGGTGATGGTCAGAGAGAGGGAACTCGGCATCGGAGAGAGCAGTGCTTCGTGATGGAGTGATAAAATGATAGGTGTGAGAAGCTTCTCAAAATCTGAACTTCCACAATGCTGAGCTCAGTGAAACTGGGACAGAGCACTCTTGGTTACTGAGGAGATATCCTTTCCCCCTCTTTTCGCACAGCCTTAAAGTCAGTGGCCCCTGGCGATTACCTTCTGCTGGTGTATTTACCCACTTTATCACGAAGCTCTTTGGTTTTGACTCCATAAATGATCGGGTTGAGCATGGGGGGGACAAGGAGATAGAAGTTAGCGAAGGTGACATGTACATGGGAAGCAATTCCTTGACCAAACCTCTGTGTCAGAGCAGTGAATAGGAAGGTAATATAAGACATCAGCATCACACAGATGTGGGATGTGCAGGTGTTAAGGGCTTTCTGGTGGGCTTTCTTGGAGGAGATTCTGAGGACAGCCCTGATGATCAGACCATAGGACAGGGCAATGAGCGTCAGGTCTAACCCAATGACCACAAATGCTACCACCAAGCCATACATCCTGTTGACTGTGAAGTCCCCACATGACATCTTTGCCACAGTCATATGCTCGCAATACGTGTGAGGGATAATGCGGTTGGCACAGAATGGCAGCCTGCTCACGAGTAGGGGCATGGGCAGAATAAAGAGAACAGCTCTTATCAAACCCACAAGCCCTAGCTTAGCAATTCGTACGTTGGTGAGAATTGTGGCATATCTCAGAGGGTTACATATGGCAATGTAACGATCGAAGGCCATTGTCACGAGGACAGCTGACTGCATAACAGAAACTGCGTGAATGAAGAACATCTGGCTGAGGCAGCCACCCAGAGTAATGCCTTTGAAATTGAACCATAATATACACAGTGCCTTTGGCATGACGGAGGTAGACATGCCAATGTCTGTGAGCGCCAGCATGCAAATCAGCAGGTACATAGGCTTGTGCAGTGTCTGCTCTTTACCTACAACAAACAGAAGCATGAAATTTCCAAACAAGCTGATAATGTAAAACATAGAGAAAGGGATGGAAATCCAGAGATGGGCAGCTTCCAGGCCAGGGATGCCCATTAGGATAAATGGTGAAGGTTCAGAGGGGCTGAGGTTGAAAGCTGCCATGGTTGATGCTTCGATCGGGCTCAGAAATGTTCAAGGTGCCTGTGAAGGAAGAGAAGCAAAGCAAGGAGGGTTTACACAGTTTATAAGAAATAGCACGGTACATATTTTATAGTTACTAACAATCTAGAAAGGGGGGTGAGCAGTGAGGTGGGAACATTTACAGAAGGCACCAGTTTATTTAGGTCTACTCAAGTCCAGAGAAGTCCTCAGAAGGAGCTAACCAAGCCAGGTGAATGGGTGGCACGATGGCATATAAACTTGGATGTTAATAACTGGAGGGAATTGGAGGGAAAAATGTGTATTCCTCAAATATTTTATGAGGTTCTAATTTAACTATATGAATTCAGTATCATAGAATCATAGAACTTGAGATCAGAAGGGACCATTATGATCATCTAGTCTGACCTCCTGCATGATGCAGGCCACAAAAGTTGACCCACCCACCCCTGAAATAACTCTCACCCTTGACTCAGCTGTTGGAGTCCCCAAATCCTGATTTGGCGACTTCAAGCAGCAGATAATCCTCTAGCAAACGACCCCTGCCCCATGCTCGGAGGAAGGCGAAAAACCTCCAGGGCCTCTGCCAATCTACCCCGGAGGAAAATTCCTTCCCGACCCCAAATATGGCGATCAGCTGAACCCCGAGCATGTGGCCAATATTCTCTATCCTGACACTTAGGAAAAGACTCCCAATATCCCAACATTTAAAATCGGTACTAACTCCCAGGTGGCACATTATTGACCTATTGAGTAAATCAAGTTATCCTATCAGATCATCCCTTCCATAAACTTATCAAGCTTAGTCTTAAAGCCGGAGAGGTCTTTCGCCCCCACTATGTCCCTCGGCAGGCCATTCCAGTATTTCACTCCTCTGACGGTCAGAAACCTTCGCCTAATTTCAAGCCTAAACTTCCCAACTGCCAATTTATATCCATTTGTTCTCGTATCCACATTAGCACTGAGCCGAAATAATTCCTCTCCCTCCCCGATATTGATCCCTCTGATATATTTAAAGAGAGCAATCATATCTCCCCTCAACCTTCTTTTGGTTAAGGAAAACAATCCGAGCTCCTCAAGTCGCCTTTCATACGACAGGCTTTCCATTCCTCGAATCATCCTAGTGGCCCTTCTCTGTACCCTTTCCAGTTTAAGTTCATCCTTCTTAAACATGGGAGACCAGAACTGCACACAGTACTCCAAATGAGGTCTCACCAGCGCCTTGTATAACGGGACTAGCACCTCCTTATCTCTACTAGAAATACCTCGCCTAACGCAACCCAAGACCGCATTAGCCTTTTTGACGGCCACATCACATTGCCGACTCATAGTCATCTTGCGATCGACCAGGACTCCGAGGTCCCTCTCCTCGTCCGTTACTTCCAACAGGTGCGTCCCCAGCCTATAACTATAATTCTTATTAGTCATCCCTAGATGCATAACCTTACACTTCTCACTATTAAATTTCATCCTATTACTAATACTCCAGTTTACCAGGTCATCCAAATCCCCCTGGAGGATATCCCTATCCTTCTCCGAATTGGCAATACCTCCCAACTTCGTGTCATCCGCAAACTTTATCAGCCCACTCCTACTTTCGGTTCCGAGGTCAGCGACGAATAGATTGAATAACATCGGACCCAAAACCGAACCCTGAGGAACCCCACTGGTAACCTCCCTCCAACCCGACAGCTCCCCTTTCAGTACGACCCTCTGCAGTCTCCCCTTTAACCAGTTCTTTATCCACCTCCGGAATTTCATTTCGATCCCCATCCTTTCCAATTTACGCAGTAATTCTTCATGCGGTACCGTATCAAACGCCTTACTGAAATCAAGATATATCAGATCCACCGCATTGCCCTTATCTAAAAAATCTGTTACTTTCTCAAAGAAGGAGATCAGGTTGGTTTGGCACGATCTACCTTTCGTAAAACCATGTTGTAATTTGTCCCGGACGCCATCGACCTCAAGGTCCGTACAGGGATCTCGGTGTCACTGTACACAGCTTTGGGAAGTCCTACGCACAGTGCAAACACAGAGGACACAAAGAAAATATCGGGATCCAGGAGGAGTGGGATGAGGAATCATACAGAAAATACAATGCCATGAGATCAGTCAGTCAATGTTTCACCCTCGTCTGGACTCTTCTGTGTAGTACTGGGCACCCTTCTCACACAGGGTACTGCAGAGCTAGAGGGGTTCACGGAAGGGCAACGAGAATGATCAATTGCCTGAGGAAACTCTCATACAGAGAGAGATTGATGAGACTGGGATTGTTACCTTACAAAGGAGATGAATAAGAGGGGACGTGAGAAAATTCTATAAATTACTGACTGATAGAGCGGTTTCAGAGGGATGATTGGTACAGTGTAGATCGAGAATGTGTTCTGCCTGTCTGATAACACAAGATCAAGAGGACATTCAATTAAACTGAAAAGGGGCAAATTCAAAACAGATAAAAAAAGAATTCTTTCTTCACTTGATGCCTAATTAAACTGCGGAACTCATTGCCACAAAAGGTAGCTGAGGCCATGAGCTAAGCAAGAATCAGGACATGTTTGGATATTTACATGGATAGTGAGACTAACTAGTTACAATAGTTAAGGCAAAATAAATATTTTGGAAAGCCCATACGCCAATGTGTTTCAGGGCACAAGCCAATCTCTAGCTGTTAGACATTATGGGGATACTTTCAAGATGGGCAGGTCATCCCCTCATCTACCCACAGCTGGGTTTCCTACACCTTCTTCTACAGCACGGGGAACTGTCACTGTCAGATGGAAGACACTGGACTACATGGACCATAGGTCTAATCCATGATGCAATTCCTATGTTGGAAAGGAGTCAAGTTTCCCCCATGGAAACAGACATTATCCGGCTGGGCTATGACTTTGTGCTCATCAGAATGGACATGAAGAGCACAAGGGTTTTGCTGTTTAAGGCTACAGGCCTGCACCTCTGTTATTTCCTCTTTTTCTTTTCGTGAGACACTTCCTTGCAGGTACCGAGCTTTGTCTGAGAGATGATGCTGGTCTCAATCATGGGAAGCGCAATGACTCTGAGCAAGATTTGGGGGTGTGAAGGGATAATTAGCTAACCATGAGACTCCCACTTTTACCATTTGGCCAATATAGCTCATGCGATCCTGGGATGATAACCGGGGGAATCTCAAGTAGGAGCAGAGAGGTTATTTTACCTCTGTATTTGGTGCTAGTGCGCCTGCTACTGGAATCCTGTATCCAGTCTTGATGTCCACAATTCAACGAGGGTTGAGAGACGAGCCACCAGAGTAAGTAAAGACTTAAAAACTTGCCTTATAGTATTAAGGGGAGGCTTGGTCACAGTCTCTAAGTACCTACATGGGGAACAAATATTTAATGTGAGCTCTTCAGTCTAGGAGAGGAAGGTCTAACACAATCCAATGGCTGGAAGTTGAAGTTAGACACATCCTGACTGGAAATGAGGAATACACTTTTCAAATGCTGAGAGTAATTAACCATGGGAACAATTTTTAAACCAAGATTGGATGTTTCTCTCCAACAATGGGTCTCAGCATTTCCGGACTACTGTATCCCTTTTAGGAGTCTGATTTCTTTTGCGTACCCCAACTTTCACCTCACCTAAAAACTACTTGCTTACAAAATCAGACATAAAAATACCCAAGTGACACAGCACGCTATTACTGAAAAATTGCTTACTTTCTAGTTTTTACCATGTACTTATAAAGTAAATAAATTGGAATACAAATATTTTACTTACATTTCAGTGTGTAGTATATAGAGCAGTATAAACAAGTCTGTATGAAATTTTTATTTGTACTGACTTCGCTACTACTTTTTATGTAGCCAGTTGTAAAATTAGGCAACTATCCAGAGGAGTTCACGTACCCCCCCGGAACGCCTCTCTGCACCCCTAGGGGTACGTGTACCCTTGGTGAGATCCACTGCTCTAAAAGATCTTCTCTAGTTCAAACACAAATTAATTCAGGGCAGGTCTCTGGCCTGTGCTATGCGGGAGGTCAGACTACATGAGCACAACGGACTTGGCCTTGGAGTCTACAAACATGTCCTCAGGAGGCAGCTGGAGGCATTTTGCCTGCACGCTCAAGCCTGCGCTTACTGAAGGCATTTTTTCTATACGTGACAGTGGTGAATTTAGCCCTATGGGAAGAAATTCTCATGTGACTGTGGTGCCTGGGAAATGAGACACTGGGTGGGTATTTCACGAGGCTGCGGGATCCCATGACACACTTCATGGATGAATATTTTAGGTGAGAAAAAGTATAACCTGAGCCCAGAAAATCTCTGCACTGATGAATGTATGTACAAGCATCACCGTGAATGGCTAACAGAGCTGCCTTAGAAATGGTCCCAGAGCGTCCTGGGTTTAACGCCTAGGTCCCAGTGTCCCACTGTTTCAGGCAGCTGCCAGTGGTTCCTGCACATGGCAGCTGTATTTATCTAGGCCCTCACATGTCCCAGAGTTTCCATCTCTCATTATATAATGTGCAAACTTCTCGGCTTGCGAGTTGTTCCTGTGTAGCAGTCCCCGAAGCTTCATGCGGTGTCTATAAGTGCAACAAGAAAAGCAGCACAGGTGCCCTCGTATTTGCCACTTATTTGTGAGCTTCTCACTGGTGAGACGCAGTCACTGATCTCCCCCCAGCCAAGGGAGCAGGTGTGACAGGAGGTACCTAACCCCCTGCAGAGGAAGAGTTGTGGTGGGCATAGGGCAGCTCGGAGGTTGTGGGAGCCAGGGATCACTGGGGAGCATGAAGCAGACACTAGCACCCAGCGTGCTGTTGGAATCAGGTCACCCTGGGATGGGGAAGGAGAGTAAGGACCGGGGGGTCAGAGTATAATGGGAGATTGAACCATCTGAGAAGCAAAGACCAATGGTTCTTTTCACTGGTGAGATGCCTGAAGCTATGTAGCAACAACAATTGGAAACAAAACTCAGTAAAGGTGGTGACACCCAGGCTGCAGCTCTGTGGCTTGTGAGGGAAGAGAGACCCTGAGACCCACCCACATGCATTCAAGGCCAGGAAAGGTCCCAATGCTGGCCTTGGACCAACAATCACAAAGGAAAATTCAGTTTCAACAGCTCTGCCTGCCTCACTGTGTACACACCGCTCCCCACTCCCACAACGCCCAGCGTTTGATCACCTGTCCATGTACTCCCTGCTCCCAGTCCCCACATGAACCAGTGCTGTCTGCCTCTCCATGTACATACACTCCCCATCCCCACATGAACCAGTGCTGTCTGCCTCTCCATGTACATACACTCCCCATCCCCACACGAAGCAGTACTGTCCACCTGGCCATGTAACCCCTGCCTGCCCCACAGCCCACAGCGCTGGCCACCTATCCATGTACACCCCACTCCCACAACCCCCAGCGTTTGATCACCTGTACATGAACACCTCCTGCCTACCCCACAACCCCCATTACTTCCCGCCTGTCCGTGTACACTCTGCTCCCAGCCCCCACAACCCCCAGCGTTTGCCTATCTGTGTACAGCCCCTTCCTGCCCCACAACCCCCAGCGCTCCCCACCTGCCCGTGTACACCCCCTGCCTGTCCCACAACACTGAACGCTCCCCGCCTGTCCATTTATGTCCCCCATCCCCACAACTCACACTACTGCCATGCAGTGCTACCACTCACCCAGGACAAAAACCAGGTTCCAGACCCCACAGCGACAGCTCACAGAAATACGTCATTAGGCTAGGTTAAACTCGCTGTCTGCCTGCACGGGGAAAAGGGGGAGATCAGCCTGAACTGCCTCTCCAGGGGTGAAGGGAACCCCAGTGGCAGGGGCTCAGCCTGTGCAGGGAAGGAGAGAGGGACAGACCCGGCGGGAGGGAGAGAGGACGTGGAGACAAAAAAGAACCAGTATGTGTAACTCTTCCTCAAAAGACCCAAAGCTTTATCGTTTTGCAGTCTGTTAGAAACCCAGACACCCCTTCCTGAGGCTGCTTTTCCATCTTGGCAATTGCTGACATTACCACAAGGCTGTAGTGGGGTTGCTCACGGGGTAAGGGTGGTCCACATGAGGGTGGTGTCAGAGACAATCTGCTACAGTGTGGTCCACATTATTGTCTGAGACACCCCCCTACCCCTGGAGGCCTTATTACACCTTGTTGGTCTGTGCATTAGACAGGATGTCTTTTCCCTATTTCGACCGTTTTCAGGACCCCACGCCACTGTGATCTGGATACAGCACATCCCCCCGCACATCCTCCCCACCACCACACACACACTGTGCGTTCTGGGACCTCCCCTGGTGAGATTTCCAACACCGCCTGGTTTCCTCTAAGCCAGAAACATGCTTTTACGTTCATGATTCTCGTCCAATTCGGAACCAGAGATGCTGGGGCACAGAGAGAGCAGACCCCTCCCCCTACACACAAAAATCATCATCCTGATTGTTCTGAACCTATAAGTCTGTGAGTGTGAGATTTCAGCAAGACTCTTGTCCGTTGTTATTTTTGGTCCAAATGAACTCACCCATCCTTACAGGCCACAGGAGGACTCCCATTGAAGTCACTGGTGGCTTGTGGCCGGAGTAAATCAGGCCATTTATTTAGGTCCCTACATGTGGATTTAGAGTGGATGTGTTGGGAGAGTGCCATAGATCTCAGTGGGTCCTGCTACCGAGGACATTATTTTGTTGTGCTCAGAAAGAGTCTGAAGGAAACTCCCAGTTTATGTGGCGTTCTGGGACCGGAATTGAAAGACGGGGATTCCAAAACACATGGGCTTTAATTTTGCTCTCAAGGAGGCCAGTGTCAATCGGAGTGACCCACTGCAGGCAGAATGTGAGAGCAGAATCTGGCCAGTGTGTGACCCATTCTTGTTGTGAACCCTCTGGTAACAGATACCTGCTGCAGAGGCTTTGGCTTCACTTCTTCAGAGGCCAGTGAAGTTGCTGAATTGGAAAACGTGAGTGAATCAGAGGAAAAACCACACAGTACCCCTGTCCCCCCAAAAAGGAAGCTCCTGAGACAGATAGAAAGACACAGTAAGAGACAAGGAACTGATTATAAAAATAATTATTTGTCTAAACTATTTCCAATACATTTGTAGTTCCAATTTTACCAAGTCAATCCCTTGGTGTTTCTGACAATACTAAACAGTTCAAGTCACTGTGCTGGTGAATTCCTGCCCAGATGGTTCTTGACTTGAACCCTGGAACCCTTCCTGAGCCCTCAGCACTAACTTTAAGGCAGAAACAGGCAACTCACCAAAATCCTGCTTAGCAGAGAGAAGAAATCTCCTTACGGTGACAGGAAGGAAAAGCCTTAAGAATGAAGGTATGAATCTCCCATGTCTGACACTCGCCATGCTGGGCAGCGATTTTTATGATTCTCCTGTACAGTCCCTGCAGACTCTCAGATTGGTCAGGACTCCCAGACAATTCTCTTGGCTCCGTGAGCAGTGGGATGAGCAGAAAATAAACCCTGGACAACTTCAGCTTGAGAGCCTCCCCTGGGAGTAAAGAAATCATTTGCCGATATCAGGGGCTCAAGATTGTCAGGCCAAACTGAGTATTGCAGTCTGTTGTTCAGCCTAGCAATTGACAAGGGTTTCCCCCCCCCCCGGAATGCAATGTACAGCCATCTGCACTGTGTGTGGGAATGCTGCCACAAGATATGGGACCAAAAACCATTTTCAATTGATCGCAGCAGCATACCGCTGCATACTGCCCATGCAGTTGTAATATACAGCGCATTACTCGCTGCAAAGTCAACGCCACTCTGTGAAGGCCAGATGAAGTGATCTTTAATGGTTGCAAGCTGTAGGGTGTGGAAAAGGCTTTCTTCTCCCAGGATTCTGGTATCAAAGCTATTTGCCAGTATCTGTTTGTGAGGTCTAAAGTGGATGTATATCTGGAAGCTCAAACTCTTCTAATATTTCATCTCCTCTCTGCACTGGGTAATCATCACATTTCAATATTCTGTTGCTCTTTCAGAAATCGATGCAGAAAGGGGTTGTGCTATCCTGTGTGAGAACTAGTACAATGGGACTTCTCCACTCACTGTGGTGTTTTACTATGCTGGGGTGGAAACACGGGTAAAGGAATCAAACAATTCCTATATATGGATCTTTTGTTCTGGATACAGTCTCTTCCCCATGCTTGCATCACAGGTGCCTGGGGCCCTAATTTGGGCTCTGGAAGGTATGAGTGTGATGAGTTATCAGCCCCGGAGTGCAGTCTGGGATCCCTGGAAACTGCTGTGCCCCTCTAACCACCCAGCTGGGCTGGCCCTTTTTCACACTGCTTTGCTGGTGATTCAGCCTCTCCAGGCCCTGTTATCACCCAACACGACAGCAGATGGCGCCACACACCCAAACTGAGCTACCCGAGGGCTTACTTAAGCCACGCAAGTTCAATCAGCAGACAGCGGGTGTTAGAGGGTTTTCCCTTCACTCTCTCCCTTTCTCTGACTGAATCTACCAAGGTAAACGCAAGTCGCCGTCGCTGAGTGTGGCACTTGATGGACTGTTGTGCAGGTGGCAGCTTACAGGGAACACTGACCCCGTCCTGGGGGCCATGGTCCCGTTTAGCAGCCCTTGGTGATACGGTTTGTATCGGTGTTGTTTGATTGTGGAACACTGTGTGTGGATTGCTCTCTCAGACACAAATCCCTGAAGTCTTTTAATGTACCTGCTGTGAAAACTGTTAGTAGCAACATTTCCAGGCCTTGTCACACGTCAGTTTGCTACGTGGCATCAGTCTGCTCGGTGGCTTCACATTTTTGGAGGGAAACTCCTTGTTCAGTGTCATCTTCCTGGATCGATTGATGGCTGTTTTGGCCAGTGCCAGGGAAAGTCTGATGAGGTCTTGTGACTTCATGGTGTTACCCTGCTGGTAAGGGTGGGGTTCTGCACCGAGGGGCTTTGGTTAAGAGACTAGGAGACCCGCTCCATAAAACACACACTGTTTACTGAGTGATACTGTAGCATAGGTACACAATAGTAAAAACATGCTCTGTATGGGTTACCATAATCCTAACTCTGTTCTTGCTACCAGGGCCTTCCGGATCACAAGGGTTGTTTGCTGTCCTTCAGTGTCTGAGGAACAAACCAACTCCCCTCTGTCCTGCCCTCTATGCTCCGAGGCAAACAACCCCCTGCACATGTACAAACTTCAAAATAAACCCATCTCTAGACTAACTTTTCCCATTTTCCCACCAACAAACGATGGTAACCACCTACTAATCATAGCCATTGTCTATGAACTCTGTGCACGGCAGGGCCGCACTGTCTCACTAGCTATGATCTCTGCCCATACAAGGGCACAGTTATCTTACTCTACAATGGGGCCACAGCTGTGGGAGAAGCACTGTTGTGCTCCCAGTCCTGGTACCCGTTGTCCAGAAGGTCTCAGACTGACACCGACATCTGGTGAGAGGCCCTCTGTATCCAGGGCAGGGATATGAGGGTGGGGCAGTAAGGCCTGGAAGAGGAGATCTCCACTATTGGCAGCTTCCAGGTCCAGGTAGAAGATCAGCAGCTCGGAGACCTGTTCTAGCGAGGAGGGATTAACCCCATTCACTTCACACACCTGGTCTGAGAGACCCAGGTGTCCCAGCCACACGGCCTTCAGTGACCCAATCAGACCAAACGCAGCTCACCCAGGTCCCTTCACCTCCAAGTGCAGGACCCACAGTTACTTCTCACGCTCCCCTGGGACTCTCCCATGTGGATTCGCTGACGTCTAGACCAGGGGCACCATTTCGGACAGGAGGTGTGCTCCCAGGCGGAGCTCTTAATTCCACAACCTTAGTGTGGAATGTGAGTTCTGCACAGAGGTGCTTCTCCCAGCTTGTGTCCCCAGAGCAGGGAGTCAGTGTTTTTTTTACAAAGAGAGGCAGGGTGATTAAGGTAAGAAAGGGCTGGGAATTAAATTAAGGATCTGGAAGTCCTTAGGTGAGCCTGTAAAACAGGAATCCCTCTGCAGGAGGTGGAGGATGTTGGTGAGAGAATGCTGTGAAGTCAGAAGAAGAAACAGAGCCAAGGCCTCTGAGCCAAGGTTACATTTAAAAAGAGGCAGACATGAGGGAAATAGGTGAAAAGAAGGGGCCAAAGCCCAGGGAAGGGCTAGCAGTGGTATAGAAAAGTTCCCCCTGTACCTGGGGTACTTATTCAGCCCTATCTGAACACCCCACAATGTCTAACCTAGTTCTTCTCACAGCCCCTCGGTGAGTTAGATCAGGGCTGTTATCCCCATTGTACAGGTGGGGCACTGAGGCACAGAGAGATTAGCAGCCAGATTTTCAAAAGCATTTAGGCACCTAGTGGGGTTTTCAAAAGCTAGGAAGTTGGGTGCTTTGTAAATCCCACTAGATGCCTAACTGCATCTTTGGGTGCCTAAAAACCCTTGAAATTCTGTCGCTAAGGCAATGGCCTGAGGTCATAGAGGAAGTCCATGCAGGACATAGAACTCAGGGCTAGCTCCCTATCCATTGGACTATCCCAGGGGTCGGCAACCTTTCAGAAGTGGTGTGCCGAGTCTTCATTTATTCACTCTAATTTAAGGTTTCGCGTGCCAGTAATACATTTTAACGTTTTTAGAAGGTCTCTTTCTATAAGTCTATAATATATAACTAAACGATTGTTGTATGTAAAGTAAATAAGGTTTTTGAAATTTTTAAGAAACTTCATTTAAAATTAAATTAAAATTCAGAGCCCCCCGTACCGGTGGCCAGGACCTGGGCAGTGCGAGTGCCACTGAAAATCAGCTCGCGTGCCGCCTTTGGCACCTTGCCTACCCCTGGACTAGCCTATCTCTCTTCTGCATGCTCCAAAAAAGAGGACTCTAACAGATGGGGGCAAAACCAAGAAGGCCAGTTCTCTGAGACTCCAGCAAGTGATCCCTTGCAATTGGGAAAGTGTTGTATGAGTATCAGATGTGTTTATGCCTCAAATGGTTAGGGTTTCTGCTGCATTCAGGCCAATTCCATAATACAGAACAGAAATTGCAGCCACAGAGTCCATAAAATTGATTATTGTCATTACGTATATTATTCACTGGGTGCCATCTGCATGGTCAGCACTATTCAGAATATGCCAGAAAATGTTGGCCCTGAGCCAATGTGTATAAGACGTGCAGCCCTGGATAAGATGGCTCCGATATTTAAGGATGAAATATATCGTTACTGAGCACGTGATCACTTGTACACTTTGATGTTAATATCTATGAGCGGAGGCACTGATGAGAATAGAAGTTTTACTTCATTAAGGACTATAAGGTTTGATCCTGCAACTTTCTTTCAAGAGGAAGAGGTACCTGGAGCGCACCTGTGTCTGTTTATTCTCCTTTCCTGCCTGTAGTGGCCCTGATATACCTCAGAAGTCCCAATTTTTTTCTCAGGTTGAAAATGTAGATCCCCAACCCAGCAACCACCTCAGTACAAACCCCGGAATGCTTTAATGGTTGGGGGGGGGGGACACCTACCTCATTCATTGCTTTCCAGAGTAGTCAGCATAACCCCACTAATCCCTCCCACCTCGCTTTAGGGGAATGAGGGGTGTAAAGGTCCGAGCCATGTGTGGCAACAAACAGTGACATCTCTCCACAGTGGTCCCCATTCCTGAGCAACTGCATTCCCAACACGGTCAGGCAGCCTGTCTGGCTGAGGTGGCCACTATCATGGGGGGGAACATAGGGTATAGAAAGGGCTTCTCCCAGTACTCAGGGCT
Organism: Platysternon megacephalum; assembly: GCA_003942145.1. Taxonomy (NCBI): domain Eukaryota; kingdom Metazoa; phylum Chordata; order Testudines; family Platysternidae; genus Platysternon; species Platysternon megacephalum. The sequence goes on along the minus strand of QXTE01000283.1, from coordinate 201,043 downwards.
AGTGGTAGCAGCTCACCTTGGCGCCGCTACAGTCATGGTGAGCCATGACTCAAGCTGCCCGAATCTGCCTGAATCAGGGCAGCGAGCTGTGTGGCATCTATTCCTGGCCAGCAACTAAGGCTTGCAGCTGGTGCTGGTACTGGCGCTCAAACGCACAGCTGATGGGTGCCCCACAGTTCTACAAGGCACCAGATGGAGTGGGAAGTGGCTATGGACCTAGGGATGCAGTAGGGTCTCTAGGGGGGTTTTCTGGGTGGCCACCCAGGGAGTTCCTCAGTTTCACTGAGGTGGCGAAGATGTCCCCTCAGAAACTGCCCTGCCCTGGGTCATTGCACAGCACAGGGGTTAGGCAGGCCTTTGATGATCCATTAGGATCTCTTGTGTTTCCTCAGTGGGTTTACGATCTTCCCCTGTCCCTGAGTAGGGGGTGCATGGGCCATCACACACGGGCTGCTGCCCAGAGTTTGATGTGACCCAGCTACTGAGGCTAGCTGGCTCAGCAGATTCCTAGTCCCACGGGGAGGTGTGGGGTCTGGCCAGGGCCACATTGATGTGGGTGCTTGATGAAGATGCGATGGGATGTCCTGGGCCTTTCCACCCCATCCTGGCTGGGTGAGGATGTGACGGAGTGTCTGCTTAGACTGATTAATCCCTCAGAACTCTAACTCTTCCTCCTTCATGTGAACACCAATGATACTGCCAAAAATGACCTTGAGCAGGTCACTGCAGATTACATGGCCTGGGAAGAAGGATAAAGGAGTTTAAGGTACAAGTCATGTTTTTGTCCATCCTCCCTGTTGAAGGAAAAGGCCCAGATAGGGACTATGAAATTGTGGAAGTAAATGCATGGTTACGAAGGTGGTGTCAGAGAGAGGGCTTTGGATTCTTCGACTATGGGATGTTGTTCCAGGAAGAAGGATTGCTAGGAAGAGATGGGATCCATGTAATGAAGAGAGGGAAGAGCATTTTGCTAACCTAGTGAGGAGGGCTTTAAACTAGGTTTGATGGGGGGACAGTGACCTAAGCCCAGAGGTAAATGGGGAAGTGGAATACTGGGAGGAAACACAAGGAGGAGGGTGCAACAGGGGAGGCCTCCTGATTCATACGGAGGCCATAGGGCAATCGGCTAGTTATCTTAGGTGCCTGTACACGAATGCAAGAAGCCTGGGAAACAAACAGGGAGAATAAGAAGTCTTGGCACAGTCAAGAAACTAAGATGTAATTGGAATACCAGAGACTTGGTGGGAGAACTCATATGACTGGAGCACTGCCAAGGATTTTAAAGAAGCCTTATTGAGGATGGTATCAGAGGGGTAGCCGTGTTAGTCTGGATCTGTAACATGCGTCTGACGAAGTGGGTATTCACCCACGAAAGCTTATGCTCCAATACATCTGTTAGTCTTAAAGGTGCCACAGGACTCTCTGTTGCTTTTTTATTGAGGATGCAGGAACAAACCATCCCAACATGCAGAAATAATAGCAAATATGGCAGGCAACCAGCTTGGCTTAAAACAGATATCTTTGGTGAGCTTAAACACAAAAAAGGAACATTACAAGAAGTAGAAACTTGGACAGATGACTAGGGAGGAGTATAAAAATATTGCCCGAGTATGCAGGGGTGTAATCGGGAAGGCCAAAGCACAATTGGAATTGCAGCTAGCAAGGGATGTGAAGGGTGACAAGAAGGGTTTCTACAGGTATGTTAGCAAGAAGAAGAAGGTCAGGGAAAGTGTGGGACCCTTACTGAATGGGGAAGGCAACCTAATGACAGGTGATATGGAAAAAGCTGAAGTACTCAATGGTTTCTTTTCTTCAGTCTTCACAGACAAGGTCAGCTCCCAGACTGCTGCACTGTGCAGTACAGTATGAGGGGGAGATGAGCAGCCCTCAGTGGTGAAAGAAAGGTTAAGGACCATTTAGAAAACCGGAAAATGCACAAGTCCGTGAGTCTGGATCTAATGAATCCAAGGGTGCTGAGGGAGTTGACTGATGTGATTGCAGAGCCATTGGCCATTATCTTTGACAGCTCAGAACTATCAGGGGAGGTTCCAGACGATTGGAAAAAGGCAAATATAGTGCCCATCTTTAAAAGAGAGGGGAAAGAAGGAGAATCCGGGTAACTACAGATCACTAAGCCTCACCTCAGTCCCTGGAAAAATCATGGAGCATGTCCTCAAGGAATCCATTTTGAAGCACTTAGAGGAGAGGAAGGTGATCTGGAAGAGTCAACATGGATTCACCAAGGGCACGTAATGCCTAACCAACCTGATTCACTTCTATGATGAGATAACTAGTGCTGTGGATATGTAGAAAATGGTGGATGTGATATATCTAGAGTTAAGCAAAACTTTTGTTACCGGCTCCCACAGTATAAATGCCAGCAAGTTAAAAAAGTATCGATTCTATTAATGGACTATAAGGTGGATTAGAAAGCCTGCTAGATCATCAGGCTCAATGGGTATTGATCTATGTCTAATTGGCAGCCTGTATCAAGCAGAGTGCCCCTGTGGTCTGTCCTGGAGCCATATTTGTTCATCATCTTTATTAATGAAATGGATGATGGGATGAATAGCACACTGAGCAAGTTCACAGATGACACTAAGGTCAGGGGAGAGGTAGATATGCTGGAGGGTAGGGATAGGGTCCAGAGTGACCTAGAGAAATTGGAGGATTGGGCCAAAAGAAATCTGATGAGGTTCAAAAAGTACAAGTGTAGTCTCCTGCACTTATGATGGAAGAATCCCATGCACCACTTCAGGCTGGGAACTGACTTGCTAAGCGGAAGTTCTACAGAAAAGTACCTGGGGATTGCAGTGGACGAGAAGCTGGATATGAGTGAACAATGTGCCCTTCTTGCACAGAAGGCTGATGGCTGATTGGGCTGCATTAGTAGGAGTATTGTCAGCAAATGGAGGGATGTGATTATTCTCCTCTATTCGGCACTGAAGAGGCCACATCTGGAGTATTGCGTCCAGTTTTGGGCTCCCCAATACAAAAAAGATGTGGACAAATTGGGGAGAGTCCAGTGGAAGGCAACGAAAATGAGTAGGGGGCTGGGGAACATGAGCTTATTTAAGAGGAGAGGCTGAGGGCTTATTTAGTCTGCAGAAGAGAAGAGTGAGGGGGAATTTGATAGAAGCCTTCAACTACCTGAAAGGGGGTTCCAAAGAGGATGGAGCTCGGCTGTTCTCAGTGGTGGCAGATGACAGAACAAGGAGCAATGGTCTCAAGTTGCAGTGGGGGAGGTCTAGGTTGGATATTAGGAAACACCATTTCACTAGGAGGGTGGTGAAGCACTGGAATGGGTTCCCTAGGGAGGTGGTGGAATCTCCATCCTTAGAGCTTTGTTAAGGTCAGGCTTGACAAAGCCCTGGCTGGGATGATTTAGTTGGGGATTGGTCCTGCTTTGAGCAGGGGGTTGGACTAGATACCTCCAGAGGGTCCCTTCCAACCCTGATATTCTATGATTCTATGAATCTATGCCCCCATCTCTGGATATTCCCTGTCATGGCTGCCACTTCCTGTAGCTGCTCCTCCCTCTATAGGCTGTGGGGCTTCCAGCCCTCCTGGGCTCCACATAGTCCTTCCATGGTGGCAGCAGAGCCAGGAATCATCCCTCTACCACACGTCTCCCCTCTCAGCCCATGCACAGTTGGGCTGTCTACCCTGAGCCTCCCAGCACTTGCCCTCTCTGTTTTCTCAGCACTCTTCCTATGCAGCCCTTCCTCTGGCTTCCCTCTGAGGATTAACCCATATATGGGCACTGGGACACCACAAATAGCTGTCTCTGGGACATAAGAAAAGTTCACAGTCTGTTCCTCACCTGTCCCAGGCCCAGGGGTTATGGAGTATTACTTAAAATTCGGACCTCCTTGGCCTGGCCCCCCTGCCCCTCCTTTTCCACCCAATACCCCTCGCTGGCCAGGCTGGAAGCCAGAGCTGGGTCAAAAAGCCTGGGCCTCTCGGAATGGGGGTATAGGCCGAGACCAGCCCCCAACCCATGAGCAGATGGAGGGTCCGCGTTTCCCCATAACTGCCCACATTGCTCTTACTCTGACCTGCTTCCAGCTTATGGCCTGACCTGGAGGAGGGAACTCAGTAGCTGAAGAGCCACATCTGGGCCATGGTAAGAGCTGCCTGGGCAGCTGTGGAGAGCTCTGCACCCTTCATCTGCCCTAGACGGTGGGGCCAGCGGGCAGGGACATGGGATAGGAGCTGCTTCTGGGCCCCCCGACCCGCAGATCAGTGGAGGATCTGCAGCTCGCCACAGCTTCCTGGGCTCTTGGGTTGCTCTTACCCGGCCTGGCAGGAGAAGTAACCTTGGAGTGAAGAGGAGGGGCAGGGTCTGGACTTGTGGTGAATGGTGGATTTCCCAGGCTCCTCCACTCTCAAATGTGCGAGGACCATGGTCCCTTCTCTGCCTCCTTCCCCCATCTGGTGCTCGTGCCCAAGACTCCAGCCTGCGCTGAGGTGATACCACAGGTCAGACACCTATTCCGGCAGTGTCCACACGCCCTCAGGCTCTAGGTGGCAGGACCCTTCTCCCCAGCATCCACCATCCCATTGGGTTCATGTCCTCCCTTCTGAGTTCAGCCTTCAAAGCTATCCTGCCAGCAACATCTCCCTGCGTTGGGCCCTCTGCATATGGCCTCCTCACCTTGCTCTTCACAGTTGCTCTTTGTTCTTGGCTGCCATGTTACTTGTGCCACGGTCGGCATCCACTATCCTGGCTCTGGTCCCACAGCTCCCTGCTGATGGATTTGCCCTGGCTCCCTCATTGCCCCAACTCCTGGCTCTGGTCTGCTTCTGTTCCCCACCTCTGCCTTCTTCTTCAGTGCTGCTGCTCTGCCTCCGGCCCAGCTCTGCCCTCTGGGCAGGGCCGGCTCCAGGGTTTTTGCTGCCCCAAGCAGCCCCCCCCCCCAAAAAAAAAAAGCCGCGTGTGACGGGTTGGATCACAGAAACCCCCTTGGGAGCTGCCGCCCGATGTGCAAAGACTACTTCTATTCCTGTTTTCCCTGCCAGCTCAGTGGCTCCAGCACCCTGTCTTGCTGAAGCCAGACACACCCGTCTGCTCCAACACAGACCCAGGGTCTGAATTACCTGCCCCAAAGCTGCAAGTTTACCTGAAAACAGCTCACAGAAGTGTGCTTGTCTTTAGCACTCAGATGCCCAACTCCCAATGGGGTCTAAACCCAAATAAATCCGTTTTACCCTGTATAAAGCTTATACAGGGTAAACTCATAAATTGTTCGCCCTCTATAACACTGATAGAGAGATATGCACAGTTGTTTGCTCCCCCAGGTATTAATACATACTCTGAGTTAATTAATAAGTAGAAAGTGATTTTATTAAATACAGAAAGTAGGATTTAAGTGGTTCCAAGTAGTAACAGACAGAACAAAGTAAGTCACCAAGCAAAATAAAATAAAATGCGCAAATCTATGTCTAATCAAACTAAATACAGATAAGATCCTCACCAGTTCCAGAATGTTCCCTTTTACAGGCTAATCTCCTTTTAGCCTGGGTCCAGCAATCACTCACACCCCCTGTAGTTACTGTCCTTTGTTCCAGTTTCCTTCAAGTATCCTGGGGGGGTGGAGAGGCTCCTTCTTTAGCCAGCTGAAGACAAAATGGAGGGGTCTCCCACGGGTTTAAATAGACTTTCTCTTGTGGGTGGAGACCCCCCTCCTCACTCCTATGCAAAGTCCAGCTCCAAGATGGAGTTCTGGAGTCACCTGGGCAAGTCACATGTCCATGCATGACTCAATCTTTACAGGCAGAAGCCATTGTCCACATGGTATCTTGAATGTCTCCAGGAAGACTTCTTATGTGGATTGGAGCATTCCAGGATGCATTGTTCCCCAAATGCTTCCTGATCGGGTACTTAACCTTGCGAATTCCTTCCTAAAGAAGCTGACCAAATGCCTCACAAAGCTTACTTAGAGATCAAGCAAGTATACAACCCATATTCTTAACCTCAAGTACAAAATGATATATGTGTACAAATAGGATGAATAGATATAGTAGACCATAACCTTTACAGAGATATGTTACCTGGCACAGGCAGCACAAAACATATTCCAGTTATGTCATATTCCCATAAAGCCTTATGGGAGGTACCGTCACACCGCAATCTTGATCTGCGGTGGCAATTCGGCGGGAGGTCCTTCGCTCCAAGCGGGAGTGAGGGACCCTCCGCCGAATTGCCGCCGAATAGCTGGACGTGCCGCCCCTCTCCCGAGTGGCTGCCCCAAGCACCTGCTTGCTAAGCTGGTTCCTGGAGCCGGCCCTGCCTCTGGGCTGTTTTTCTGGACCTTCTGGTCTGGGGATGCCAGATTTCTACTGCATTCATAGCCCAATATCACTTAAAAACTAACCTAAAGGTAGCCCAATCCTTCTTTAAACAATTTTTTTTTATTAACACCTTGGTGTATACAGCAAGTAACAAGTGAAAATTTTCATTAGATACCTGGTACAAATTATATATTTATTTAAAAAAAAAGCTACAAGGCACAACAGGAGTTTGTCCACCTTAGGAACAAAGCTATGAGATGAAAATCAAATTCAACCCCCCACCCCACCCCCACTGGTACTTGTATCCTGATTGAGGATTGGTAAATGGTTAAAAAAAAAAAACCAGAATGACAGTGATAAAATATCCCCAAAGGAAACCAAAATGTATGTAGTACAAAAACTATAGTAAAATGAATATGGTAGTTATTTCTAATGGCATTCAATGATGGTAGTCAATCTCCATATGTTGTGTTGCATTAGTATGTTACTGTTAGTAACAAGTACTCCTGTTCTTTTTATGTTCTTTTTATGTTACTGTTAGTCTTTGAAATTCAACATTTCATCCTCACTGTCTTTGTCGGAAGTAGAATGCTTCTGGTGCTGGTCATACATCAGCAGAGACCAGTGCAATCATTTCTTTTGTTGGTGCAAACTGTTCACAAGAGAATTTGTGTCGTTGCATATACGCCCTAACATGAAGAATGTTTTCTAAAAGTTCCTCTTGCATCTTATTGTGCAGTTTTGTTTTTATTAAGTTCACAGTCTTTGAACTGCAGTGTTGCAAAAAAAGGTAGGGACAGCAACGAAAGAGCAAACAAGCCAAGTTCAATAAAGTCTTTGACCCCAGTGGCATCCATGTGTTTGACAACTTCAACTCAAAACTGCTCAACTTGGTTGTCCTGAGTATGAGGTCAGTGAATCGTAGGCAAAACTCTCCACTGCTACTCCAATTGTCCAAGGTATTCACAAACCAATGTCAAAAATGAGGTATTAGCCAATCTAGGTCGTGGAGGGCTGAGTGCAGTAGAAGTACTTAGTACTTCAAGTGATTCAATCACCTGGATGTTTGTTGATAATCCCTGTTTCACAAACTCCAACATGAAATTTCGACACCTACTCTTGATGTCTTTTACAATGGGAATGGTTAGGGTGTGTTTTGAAAGATCCAGCTGAAAGCAACTCTAAAATTGACTGTGCAAAGTGGTAAGTAATGTGACTCAAAGGTGATATCATAGTTTAACACATCAATCCGGTTCTCAAAAATACATGGTTTCACAACTCTCAGAAACAAGCTCTAGCCACAATTCCTGCAGCATCTTTAATATATTCACACAATTCAACTGAAACATTTGGTTTATTCTCCAGGATTACAGAAGAATTAAAAGTAGAAAAATAAGGTAAATTTTGTCCACTGGATTGCTGTTCAGCACTGTAATTTCTTACTTTGTCTTTGGCTATGTAAAAGTGTAGCTTCAGTTTGTCGACCTGATTAAGAATCCTGTTCACACAGGAACTAATAGAAACCCACCTTCCGTCAGAAAGGTGCAATATCTTCTGGTGAACTGGTAGTCACGGAAAGGCCGAGTGACAGGGTGTGTGGGGTTGGGAGCTGATGGGTGAGAAAGAGGTCAGGTGATGGTCAGAGAGAGGGAACTTGGTGATGCAGTGATAAGACTTTAGGTGTGAGGAGCTTCTCAGACTCTGAACTTCCACAATGCTGAGCTCAGCCAAACTGGGACAGAGCACCCTTGATTAATGAGATGTCCTTTCCCCCTCTTGTTGCACAGTTTTAAAGTCAGTAGCCTCTGCCGATCACCTTCTGCAGGTGTATTTGCCCACTTTATCACGAAGCTCTTTGGATTTGACACCATAAATTATAGGGTTAAGCATGGGGGGGACAAGGAGATAGAAGTTAGCGAAGGTGACATGTACATGGGAAGCAATTCCCTGACCAAACCTCTGTGTCAGGTAGGAGAAGAGGGAGGGAGTATAAGACATCAGCATCACACAGATGTGGGCTGTGCAGGTGTTGAGGGATTTCTGGTGGGCTTTCTTGGAGGAGATTCTGAGGATGGCCCTGATGATCAGACCATAGGACAGGGCAATGAGCGTCATGTCTGACCCGTTGACTACAACTGCTATCACCAAGCCGTACGTCCTGTTGACTGTGATGTCCCCACATGACATCTTCACCACAGCCATGTGCTCGCAGTACGTGTGGGGGATAATGCGGTTGGCACAGAATGGCAGTCTGCTCAGGAGCAGGGGCATGGGCAGAATGAAAAGAGCAGCTCTTATCAAACCCACAAGCCCTAGCTTACCTATTCGTGCATTAGTGAGGATCGTGCCATATCTCAGAGGGTTACATATGGCAACATAACGATCAAAGGCCATTGTCACAAGGACAGCTGACTGCATAACAGAAACTGCGTGAATGAAGAACATCTGGGTGAGGCAGCCACCCAAAGTAATGCCTTTCAAATTGAACCAGAATATACACAGTGCCATCGGCACGAGGAAGGTAGACATGCCGATGTCTGTGAGTGCCAGCATGCAGAGCAGCAGGTACATCGGCTTGTGCAGGGTCTGTTCTTTTCCTATAACAAACAGAAGCATGAAATTTCCAAACAGGCCGATAATGTAGAATGTAGAGAAAGGGATGGAAATCCACATATGGGCTGCTTCCAGGCCTGGGATGCCCATTAGGATGAATGGTGAAGGTTCAGAGACGGTGAGGTTGAAAGCTGCCATGAGGTGGTCGATGCGTCGATTGTGCTCAGAAATGCTCAAGGTGCCTGTGAAGGAAGAGAAACACAGCAAGGGGGGGTTACACAGTTTATAAGAATTAGCATGGTAAATATGTTATAAGTATTAATAATCTAGAAAGGGGGGTGAGCAGTGAGGTGGGAACATTTACAGATGGCACCAGATTATTTAGGTCATAGTCATGTCGAGAGACATCCTCAGAAGGCGCTAACCAAGCCAGGTGAATGGGCGGCATGATGTCATATAAACTTGGATGTCAATATCTGCAACGTGTATGCCATCGGAGGGGAAAAATTGAACTCCTCAAACATCTTACAAGGTTCTAATTTGACTATATGAATTCAGTACAGGAACCTGGGCGTCATTGTACACAGCTTTGGGAAGCACTACTCACAGTGGAAGCAAAGCAGAAACTAAGTATAACATTGGAATCCAGGAGGAGTTGGCTGAGGAATCATACAGAAAATACAATGTCATGAGATCAGCCAGTCGATGTTTCACCCTCCTCTGACTTCCTCTGTGCAGTACTGGGCACCCTTCTCACACAGGATATTGCAGAGCTAGAGGGGCTCACGGAAGGGCAACGAGAATGATCAAGTGACTGGGGAAACTCTCATATGGAGAGAGGTTGAAAAGACTGGGATTGTTACTTTACAAAGGAGATGAATAAGAGGGGACATGAGAAAAGTCTTTAAATTACTGACTAGTAGAGAGGTTTCAGAGGTATGACTGGTAGAGTGTAGATGGAGAACGTGGTTTCCCTGTCTGATAATACAAGATCAAGAGGATATTCAATTAAACTGAAACGTGGCAAATTCAAAACAGATAAATAAAATGCTTTCTCCACTCAATGCCTAAATAGACTGTGGAACTCATTGTCACAAGACATAGTTGGGGCCATGCAAGGATCAGGAAGTGTTTGGACATTTCCATGGATAGTGAGCCTATCCAGTTACAATATTTACAGCAAAACAAATATTTTGGAAAGCCCATACACCAATGTGTTTCAGGGACAAGCCAATCTCCAGCTGTTACGCATTAGGTCATCCCCTCATCTACCCACTGCTGGGTTTCTTACACCTTGTACTGCAGCACCTGGAGCTCTCACTGTCGGAGAGAGGGCACTGGGCTAGATGTACCATAGATCTGATCCACGATGCAGTTCCTGTGTCGGTAGGGACCAAAGTTTCCCTCATGGAAACAGACATTATCATGCTGGGCTATAACTTTGTACTCAAGAGAATTGGCACTAGGAGCACAAGGCTTGCGGTATTTCGGGCTATAGGTTACAGGTCTAATTGACAAGTTTAAGCAGAGACATTTGTCAGCAACTCTGGTGCTTACCCTTCTCATGCCTGAATATTGATGAAGTTTGCAGATGACACAAAACATAGGGGATGGTAAATAATGAAGAGGAAAGTTCACTGATTCAGAGCAATCTGGGTTGATTGGCAAATTGGGTCGAAGCACCCAGTACGTGTTCTAATATTAGATAGCTACATCTAAGAACAAAGAATGTTGGCAAGGCCCACACGATGGGGGGATATCGTGGGAAGCGCAATGACTCTGAACTAGATTTGGGGGGCACGAAGGGATAATTAGCTAAACATGAGCTCCCCGTCTGACCATGTGGCCAAAACAGCCTGAGATGATAACCAGGGGAATCTGAAGGAGAGGTAGAGAAGTTATTTTACCTGTATATTTGGCACTGGAACGACAGCTGCTGGAATCCTTTGTCCAGTTCTGGTGCCCATGGCTAATGATGGATGTTGATACACTGAAGAGGGTTCAGAGAAGAATCACAAGAATTAATAAAAGATTAGAAAACCTGCCGTATAGTGATAGACTCAGAGATCTCAATCTGTGTAGTTTAAAAAAAGTGGTTAAGGGGTGACTTGATAACACTCTGGAAGTGCCGACATGGGTACATGAAGAGCACAAAGGTCTTTGTATTTAGAGCTACAGGCCTGCACCTCTCTTACTTCCCCTCTTGTTTTGGTGAGACACTTTCTTGCAGGGACCCAGCTTTGTCTGAGATATAATGATGCTGGTCTTTGTCGTGGGAAGTACAATGACTCTGAACAAGATTTGGGAGTGTGAAGGGATAATTAGGTAACCCTTAGACTACCAGTGCTACCATGTGGCCAAAATAGCTAATGTCATCCTGGGGTGATAACAGGGGGAATCTCAAGTAGGAGCAGAGAGATTATTTTACCTTTATTTGGTGCTAGTGAACCTGCTACTGGAATCCTGTATCCATTCTTGGTGTCCATAATTCAAGAAGGAGGGTTCAGAGCTGAGCCACAAAAATAAGTAGAGAATTAAAAACCTGCCTTTTAGTGTTAAGGGGAGATTTTGTCACAGTCTCTAAGTACCTACATAGGGGACACATATTTAATGTGAGCTCTTCAGTTGCTTACGGGTACATAGAATCATAGAATATCAGGGTTGGAAGGGACCTCAGGAGGTCATCTAAGCAGGACCAATCCCCAACTAAAAGCACCCCAGCCAGGGCTTTGTCAAGCCTGACTTTAAAAACCTCTTAAGGAAGGAGATTCCACCACCTCTCTAGATAACCCATTCCAGTGCTTCACCACCCTCCTAGTGAAAAAGTTTTTCCTAATATCCAATCTAAACCTCCCCCACTGCAACTTGAGACCATTACTCCTTGTTCTGTCATCTGGTACCACTGTGAACAGTCTACATCCATCCTCTTTGGAACCCCCTTTCAGGTAGTTGAAAGCAGCTATCAAATCCCCCCTCATTCTTCTCTTCTGCAGACTCAATAATCCCAGTCCCCTCAGCTTCTCCCCATAAATCATGTGCTTCAGCCCCCTAATCATTTTTGTTGCCCTCCGCTGGACTCTTTCCAATTTTTCCACATACTTCTTGTAGTGTGGGGCCCAAAACTGGACACAGTACTCCAGATGAGGCCTCATCAATGCCGAATAGAGGGGAATGATCACGTCCCTCGATCTGCTGGCAATGCTCCTACTTATACAGCCCAAAATGCCGTTAGCCTTCTTGGCAACAAGGGCACACTGTTGACTCATATCCAGCTTCCCGTCCGCTCTAACCCCTAGGTCCTTTTCTGCAGAACTGCTGCCTAGCTGCTCGGTCCCTAGTCTGTAGCAGTGCGTGGGATTCTTCCTTCCTAAGTGCAGGACTCTGCACTTGTCCTTCTTGAACCTTATCAGATTTCTTTTGGCCCAATCCTCTAATTTGTCTAGGACATGTACCCTTGGTGAGAACCACTGCTCTAAAAGATCTTCTCTAGTTCAAACACGAATTCATTCAGGGCAGGTCTCTGGCCTGTGCTATGCGGGAGGTCAGACTACATGACCACAACGGTCCCTTCTGGCCTTGGAATCTACAAACATGTCCTCAGGAGGCAGCTGGAGGCATTTTGCCTGCCCGCTCATGCCTGCGCTTAGTGAAGGCATTTTTTCTATTCTTGACAGTGGTGAATATAGCCCTATGGGGAGAAATTCTCATGTGACTGTGATGCCTGAGAAATGTTACACTAGGTGTGTATTTCACGAGGGCTGAGGGATCCCGTGACACACTGCATGGGCCAATGTTTTAGATGAGAAAAAGAAAACCTGAGCCCATAAAATCTCTGCACTGAGGAATGTATGTGCAAGCATCACTGTGAATGGCTAACAGAGCTGGCTTAGAAATGGCTGCCAGAGTGCTCTGTGCTTAACTGTGGGTCCCAGTGGTCCACTGTTTCAGGCATCGGCCTGTGGCTCTTGCACATGGCAGCTGTATTTATCTAGGCCCTCTCATGTCCCAGAGTTTCCAACTCTTCATATATAATGTGCAAACTTCTTTGCTTGTGAGTTGTTCTTGTGTAGCAGTCCCCGAAGCTTCATGTGGTGTCTATGGGTGCAACAAGAAAAGCAGCACAGGTGTCCTGCTATTTGCCACTCATGTGTGAGCATTATTTTGTTGTGCTCGGAAAGTGTCTGAAGGAAACTCCCAGTTTATGTGGCGTTCTGGGACCAGGCATGAAAGAGGGGGATTCCCAAACACATGGGCCTTGATTTTGCTCTCACGGAGGCCAGTGTCAATCGGAGCGACCCACTGTAGGCAGAATGGGAGAGCAGAATCTGGCCAGTGTGTGACCCATTCTTGTTGTGAACCCTCTGGTAACACAGATACCCACTGCAAAGGTTCTGGCTTCACTTCTTAAGATGCCAGTAAATTTGCTGAATTGGAAAACTTGAGCGAACCAGAGGAAAAACCACACAGCCCCAAAAAAGGAAGCTAGTGACACAGATAGATGGACACAGTAAAAGACAAGACACTGATCTTAAAAACAAATATTTGTCTAAACTATTTCCAATACATTTGTAGTTCCAATTTTACCAAGTGAATCCCTTGGTGTTTCCGATAATACTAAACAGTTTAAGTTGCCGTGCTGCTGAATTCCTGCCCAGATGATTCTTGACTTGAACCCTGGAACCCTTCCTTAGTCCTCAGCACTAATTGTAATGCAGAAACAGGTAACTCACCAAAATCCCACTCAGCAGAGAGAGGAAATCTCCTTACTTTGACAGGAAGGCGGAGCCCTGAGAATCAGCGTATGAATCTCATGTCTGACACTCGGCGAGTTGGACAGCAACCTTTATGATTCCCCTGAACAGTCCCTGCGGACTCTCCGGTTGGCCAGGACTCCCAGATAATTCCCTTGGCTCTGTGAGCAGCGGGAAGAGCAGAAAATAGACCCTAGAGAACTTTGGCTTGAGAGCCTCACCTGGGACTGAAGAAAATATTCTCCAATAACAGGGGCTCAGATTGTCAGGGCAAACTGAGTTTTGCAGACTGTTCAACCTAGCAATTGACAATAGGTTTCTTTTGTGTGTGTGTACTGTCCTGCCATCTGCACTATGTGTGGGAATGCTGCCACAACATGGAGGACCAAAAGCCATTTCCAATTGATCGTATCAGCGTACTACTGCATATCACCCATGTCGTTGTAATATCCAGTCCATTAGGCTCTGAAAAGTCAGTGCAACAATGTGGAGGAAAAATGACGTGATCCTGAATTAATGCAAGCTGTAGGGTGTGGAAAAGGCTTTCTTCTCCCAGGATTCTGATATCAATGCTATTTGCGAGTATCCCTTTGTGAGGTCTAAAGTGAATATACATCCGGGAGTTCAAACTATTCTAATATTTCAGCTACTCTCTGAATCGGGTAATCATCAAATTTCAATACTGTGTTGATCTTTCAGAAATCAATGCAGAAATGGGTTGTGTTGTTCTGCATCAGAACTTGTAAAATTGGATTTCTCCACTGACTCTGTGATTCCTTTACCAGTCCCAGGGCCAAAATGACCTGGAGTTCATCTCACATGGTATCCCACATTTTATGAGTGAATAGCTTTGGAGTTTCCCTAATCTGTTGCCCTGGGGCCATTGCACTCTGGTGGTGTTTTAGGTGGGTGTGCCCTGCTGGGGTGAGAACACAGTGGTAAAGGAATCAATCAACTGCTACATCTGGATCTTTTCTTCAGGCTACAGTCCCTCCCCCATGCTTGAGTGATGAGTGCCTGGGGGGCTAATTTGGGTTCTGGAGGTATGAGGGTGATGGGTTTCACCTGCGGGGTTCACTCTGGGAGCCGTGGGAACTGCTGCACCCCTCTAGCCACCCAGCTGGGCTGCCCCTTGTTCACACTGCTTTCCTGGTGATTCAGCCTCTCCAGGCCTTGTTATCACCCAACACAACAGCAGATGGCGCCACACACTGTCTCTTTAAGATCACGGGTCTCTTCAAGATCTTAAGCTTAGTATGCATTTGTCATGGGTTGGACCCGCTGGGCTGTCACCTGGTGTGCTGAGATACCACTGAGTCAGCCTATTCTGCCAGCCTGGGCCCTTTCTTACCTGGTCCTGCTGGGCCAGACTCACTAGCCGCTTCCAGCCAAGCACACAGGCAGGGCCACACCCAGCTGCACAGAGAGACAGAGATCCACTCTGGGAAGGCTCAGTTTATGGTAATTGCTACAGCACCCAGGTGTCCACCTCCCTTGGGATACACACCCAAAATAATATGAAATTCGCCTCTTCCCTTGATATGGAGGAGGGTATGCACAACTTCTCACCCCACAGTTAGAAATCACATCAACTGGGTTATATTATAAACCAGAAATAAGTTTATTAACTATAACAGTTGTATTTTAAGTAAACAAAGCAGGCAAACTAAGCTCAATATACCTAAGAAACAGGTTGCAAAATGTAAATTCTCACCCTAAATGTTATCTTAGGCAGGTTGCAAAGTTTTGGTGGTTCAGCATTCCAGTTATATTCCTTTTCAAACTGGACCCCTTGCCTTTCCCTCAGGTGGCTCTTGCAGTCTTTCTTCTTGGGCAAACAGCCATGGAGGGGAGGAGCCAGGGCTTCCTCCCCACCCGTAAATTTACAAAGGCAGGAATCCTTTGTCTCCCAGGGAGGTGGTAGAATCTTCATCCTTAAAGGGTTTTAAGGCCCGGCATTGACTCTGCTGTGGGGGGATCAAACAGCAGGAGGTTTGAGCTGCCGAGAAGGCCACCCCCTTCCCAAAAGTTCTGCCCTCTCAGGAGTCTGTTTCCAGGCATGACCAGCTCCATACAGACCAGGGACTGGAGTCCTGAAGGGAATGTCTCACAACAAGGTCCTATGCACAGTGGGCTGGAGTGAAGAGTTAAGTCTATCTTGACTATAGCAGAGAAACCAGTCACTTTTTGAGCCTCTCACACAGTGAGGAGGGGAGAACTTGCACTGTAGATAAGAGAGCGGGATGATTGCTCAGAACCCCAGTACGAAACTGGAGAAAAGACTGTTGAGAGTTTTTGGGTTAAGTTTAGAGGCAAGAGTAACAAGAGTGATGTCGTGCTGGGCGTCTGCTATAGATCACCAGACCAGGAGGATGAGGTAGATGAGGCTTTCTTCGGACAACTAACAGAAGTTTCCAGGCCACAGACCCTGGTTCTCATGGGGGACTTCAATCACACTGACATCTACTGGAAGAGCAATACAGCAATGCACATGCAATCCAGGACATTTTTGGAGAGTGTTTTGGACAATTTCCTGGTGCAAGTGCTGGAGGAACCAACTAAGTGTCTTGCTCCTCTTGACATGCTGCTCACAAACAGGAAGAATTGGTGGGGGAAGTAGAAGTCAGTTGAAACTTGGGCAACCTGCTGGCAAGAATACTGTGGAATACATGGAGCAAGGAAGCCATTTTGAAACACTTGGAGGAGAGGAAGGTGATCAGGAACAGTCAACATGAATTCACCAAGGGCAAGTCATGCTTCACCAACATGATTGCCTTCCATGATGAGATAACTGGCTCTGTGGATATGGGGAAAGCAGTGGATGTGATATATCTTGACTTTAGCAATGCTTTTGATATGATCTCCCACAGTATTCTTGCCAGCGAGTTAAAGAAGTATGGATTGGATGAATGGACTATAAGGTAGACAGAAAGCTGGCTAGGTGATTGGGCTCAACGGGTAGTGATCCACGGATAGATGTCTAATTGGAAGCCAGTATCAAGCGTAGTGCCCAGAAGTCAGTCCTGGGGCTGGTTTTGTTCGACATCTTCATTAATTATCTGGATGATGGGAAGGATTGCATCCTAAGCAAGTTTGTGGATGACACTAAGCTGGGGGGGAGGGAGAGATGTATATATGCTGGAGGGTAGGGATAGGGTCCAGAGTGACCTAGACAAATTGGAGGATTGGGCCAAAAGAAATCTGAGGTTCAACTAGCACAAGTGCAGGGTCCTACACTTAGGATGGAAGAATCCCATGAACCGCTACAGGCTGGGGACTGACTGGCTAAACGGCTGTTCTGCAGAAAAGGACCCGGGGAATACAGTGGATGTGAAGCTGGATATGAGTCGACAGTGTGCCCTGGTTGCCCGGAAGGCTAATGGCATATTGGGCTGTATTAGTAGGAGCATTGCCAGCAGATCGAGGGAAGTGATTATTCCCCTCTACTGGACACTAGTGAGGCCACACCTGGAGTATTACGTCCAGTTTTGGGCCCCCAACTACAGAAGGGATGTGGACAAATTGGAGAGAGTCCAGCAGAGGGCAACGAAAATGATTAGGGGGCTGGGGCACATGACTTATGAGGAGAGGCTGAGGGAACTGGGGTTATTTAGTCTGCACAAGAGAAGAGTGAGGGGGGATTTGATAGCAGCCTTCAACTACCTGAAGGGGGTTCCAAAGAGGATGGAGCTAGGCTGTTCTCAGTGGTGGCAGATGACAGAACAAGGAGCAATGGTCTCAAGTTGCAGTGGGGAAGGTCTAGGTTGTATATTAGGAAACACTATTTCACTAGGAGGATGGTGAAGCACTGGAATGGGTTACCTAGGGAGGTGGTGGAATCTCGATCCTTAGAGGTTTTTTAAGGCCTGGCTTGACAAACCCTGGCTGGGATGATTTAGTTGGAGTTGGCCCTGCTTTGAGCAGGGGTTTGGACTGGACTGAGGTGTCTTCGAACTCCAATCTTCTATGATTCTATGCTCCCATCTCTGGATAGTCCCTGTCATGGCTGCCACTTCCTGTAGCTGCTCCCCCCTCCCTGGGCTGTGGGGCCTCCAGTCCTCCTGGGCTCCAGATAATCCTTTCCCACCTTACATGGTAGTAGCACAGCCAGGTCTCGTCCCTTTGCTGCAGGTCTCCCCCATCAGACCATGCACAATTTATCTGTCTACCCTTATCCCCCCAGCTCCTGCCCTCTCTGTTTCCCTGGCACTCTTCCTATTCACCCCTTCCTCTGGCTTCCCTCTGAGTGTCAACTCACCTATGACCAGGGAGACACCACAAATAGCTCTCTCTGGGACATAAGAAAAGTTCACAGTCTGTTCCTCACACATCCCAATCCCCAGTGGCGATGGAGTAGTACTAAAAGTGGGAGGGCCACAAGGCCCTGTTCCCTCCGTGTTCTTGTCCCTAGCCCTCCGTTCCCCCCAATATCCCTCATCGGCCAAGTTGGAAACCAGATCCAGGTTGGGTGGCCTGGGCCTCTGGGGATGGGCATGGGGGCCAAGAGCAGCTTCCAAAACATGTCCCTGCCCCCTGGAAAGCCCCGTTCAGAGCTGATTGAGGGTCCTCGGTTCCCCATAGATGCCTGCATGGCTCTTACATTGACCTGCCTCTGGCTTCTGGCCTGGCCTGGATGCAGGACCTCAGTGGCTGAAGAGCTTCAGCCGGGCCATGGTAAGAGCCACCAGGGGTTGGCAGCTTTGGGGAGCTGCAGACCCTCTATCTGCCCTAGGCGGGGGAGCCAGGGGGCAGAGACATGAGCATGGGGCTTCTCTTCTGCCCCTTCCCCACAGGTTCTCAGGGTCCTGGGCTGCTTTCACCTGTCCTGGGCTCCAGTTTCTGGCCTGGCCGGGGGCATAACCTCAGAGTGAAGAGGAAGGGAAGGGATTCAGACCTGTGGCAGAAAGCAGATTGACCAAGCCCATCCACTCTCAAAAGTGGGAGGGTCATGGTCCCTTCTCCGCACCCCGCATCCCACCGTCTGGTGCACCAGCAAAAGTCTCCAGCCTGTGCTGTGGTGATACCGCGGGTAAGATACCTGCTCTGGCAGTGGCGCACGCCCTCAGGCTCTAAGTGGCAGGGCCCTTCTCCCCAGCATCTGCCCTCCCATCAGATTCATGTCCCCGCTTCTGAGTCCAGCATTCAAATCCCTCCTGCAGAGTAATATCTCCCTATGCTGGGCCCTCTGCATATGGCCTCCTCACCTTGCTCTTCCCAGCTGCTCTTTGTTCTCAGCGGCTGTGTTACTTGTGCCACGACCTAAATCCAGTAACCTGGCTCTGGCCCCGCAGCTCCCTGCTATAGTTTTGCTCTGGCTCCCACGTTGCCCCAACTCCTGGGTCTGGTCTGCTTCCACTCCCCACCTGTGCCTTCTTCCTCAGTACTGCTGCTTTGCCACATGGATGCTGCTGGGGACAAAGACTTAATTGAATTTGGCTTGTTTGCTCTTTCGTTGCTGTCCCTACCTTTTTAGCAACACGGAAGTTGAAAGACTGTTTTCTCAGATGAACTTGACAATTTCAACCCAAAACTGCTCAACTTGGTTGTCCTGAGCATGAGGCCAGTGAACCATAGGCAAAATTCTCCACTGCTAATCCGATTGTCCAAAGTATTCACAAATCAATGGCAAAAATGAGATATTAGCCAATCTAGCAGATGCAGGGCTGAGTTCAGTAAAAGGACGTACTACTGTAAGTAGTTTAATCACCTAGATGTTTGGTGACAATCCCTGTTTCACCTGTTTCACAAACTCCAACATGACATTTTGACACCTACTCTTGATATCTTGGACAACGGGAATAGTTCATGTGTATTTTGAAAGGTCCAACTGAAAGTGACTCAAAAATTGGCTTCACAAAGTGATAAGTAATGTGACTCAAAGACGATATGATAGTTTAACACATTAGTCAAGTTCAAAAACATAGTTTCACACCTCTCACCAACAAGTTCTAGCAGAATGTCCTCAATTCCCACAGTAAATTTTGCTCACCGTATCACTGTATGTATGATAAAAAAGTTCAGCATCATAGCTTCGTTGTTTGTCTTTGTCCATATAATAGTCTGGTTCATCAGTGTAGCTTCAGTTTGTCCAATGATCAAGAATCCTGTTCAGACAGGAAACCCACCCTCTGTCAGAAAAGTGCAGTATCTTCTGGTAGTCTGGTAGTCACAGAAAGGCTGAGTGACGGGGTGAGTGTGTGGGGCTGACGGGTGACAATGAAAGAAGGTCAGAGAGAGGGTACTCAGCAATGGAGAGAGCAGTGCTTAGTGAGGGAAGGGTAAGATGTTAGGTGTGAGGAGCTTCTCGGACTCTGAACTTCCACAATGCTGAGCTCAGCCAAACTGGGACAGAGCACCCTTGATTAATGAGGAGATGTCCTTTCCCCCTCTTGTTGCACAGCTTTAAAGTCAGTGGCCTCCGGCGATCACCTTCTGCAGGTGTATTTACCCACTTTGTCACGAAGCTCTTTGGATTTGACACCATAAATGATCGGGTTGAGCATGGGGGGGACAAGTAGATAGAAGTTAGCGAAGGTGAAATGTATTTGGGAAGTAATTCCTTGACCAAACCTCTGTGTCAGAGCAGTGAATAGGAAGGGAGTATAAGACATCAGCATCACACAGATGTGGGCTGTGCAGGTGTTAAGGGCTTTCTGGTGGGCTTTCTTGGAGGAGATTCTGAGGACAGCCCTGATGATCAGAACATAGGACACGGCAATGAGTGTCAGGTCTAACCAGATGACTACATACACTATCACCAAGCCATATATCCTGTTAACTGTGATATCCCCACATGACATCTTTGCCACAGCCATGTGCTCGCAGTACGTATGGGGGATAATGCGGTTGGCACAGAATGGCTGCCTGCTGAGGAGCAGGGGCAGGGGCAGAATGAAGAGAACAGCTCTTATCAAACCCACAAGCCCTAGCTTAGCTATTCGTGCGTTGGTGAGGATGGTGGCATATCTCAGAGGGTTGCATATGGCAACATAGCGATCAAAGGCCATTGTCACAAGGACAGCTGAATGCATTATGGCAACCGTGTGAAAGAAGAACATCTGGGTGAGGCAGCCAACCAGAGTAATGCCTTTCAAATTAAACCAAAATATACACAGTGCCTTTGGAATGACAGAGGTAGACATGCCGATATCTGTGAGCGCCAGCATGAAGAGCAGCAGGTACATTGGCTTGTGCAGGGTCTGCTCTTTGCCTACAACAAACAGAACCATACAATTTCCAAACAGGCTGATAATGTAGAACATAGAGAAAGGGATGGAAATCCAGCCACGGGCAGCTTCCAGGCCAGGCATGCCCATTAGGATAAATGTTGAAGGATCAGAGGGGGTGAGGTTGAAAGCTGCCATGAGATGGTCGAGGCATCTATCGGGCTCAGAAATGCTCAAGAGGCCTGTGAAGGGAGAGAATCAGAGTGAGGGGGGTTACACATATTATAACAAATAGTATGGTAAATATTTTATAGTTCGTAACAATCTAGAAAGGGGGTGAGCAGTGCGGTGGGGACATTTACAGATGGCAACAGATTATTTAGGTCATATTCAAGTAAAGAGGAGTCCTCCAGAGGGAGCTAACCAAGCCAGGTGAATGGGTGGCATGATGGCAGATGAGCTTCAATGTAAATATCTGCAGCGTGTCTGCACTTCAGAGGAAAAAGCTTGAGCTCCTCAAACACTTCATGAGGTTCTAATTTAACTGTATGAATTCAGTACAAGACCCAGTACACAGCTGGTTGTGAAACCCTGCTCAACGTGCAAGCATGGTAGAAACTCAGCAAAATATTGGGTCCAAGAGGAGTGGGATGGGGAATCATACAGAAAATACAATGCCATGAGATCAGTCAGTCAATGTTTCACCCTCCTCTAGACTCCTCTGTGTGGTATGGTGCACCCTTCTCACACAGGATATTGCAGAATTAGAGGGGTTCAGGGAAGGGCAAGAAGAAAGATCAAGGGCCTGGTTAAACTCTCATATGGAGAGAGGTTGAAAAGTCTAGGACTGTTATCTTACAAAGGAGATGAATAAGAGGGGGTATGAGAGAAGTCTGTAAATTACTGACTGATAGAGAGGTTTCAGAGGGATGACTGGTAGAGAGTAGATCAAGAATGTGTTCTCCCTGTCTGACAACACAAGACTATCCAGTTACAATACTTACAGTGAAATAAACATTTTGGAAAGCATATACGCCCATCTGTTTCATGGCACTAGCCAATCTCTAGCTGTTAGGCATTAGGATGACACCCTGAGGATGATTAAGGCATCCCTCCGTCAGGGCCGGCTCCAGGCACCAGCTAAGGAAGCAGGTGCTTGGGGCGGCCAATACAAAGGGACGGCACTCCGTCCACTACTGGGGTGGCACGTCCGGGTCTTCAGCGGGAATTTGGCGGCGGGTCCCTCAGTCCCTCTCTTCCTCTTTGAGCTGCCGCCGAAGTGCTGCCGAAGAAGAAGAGAGGGAGTGAAAGACCCACCGCCGAACTACCGCCGAAGAATGGAGCGGCACGATTGAGCTGCCGCCGAAGTGCTGCCAATCGCCACTTTTTTTTTTTTTTCCGCCGCTTGGGGCAGCAGAAAACCTGGAGACGGCCCTGCCCCCATCGACCTACTGCTGGGATTCTTACACCTTCTTCTGCAGCACCTGGGGCTGTCACTGTCAGAGAGAGGACACTGTACTAGATGGGCCATAGCTCTGATCCACGATGCAGTTCATATGTTGCATAGGAGCCAAGTTTCCCACATGGAAACAGACATTATCCTGTTGGGTTATGACTTTGTGCTCAACAGAATGGGCATGAAGGGCACAAGGGTATTAAGGGCTACAGGCCTGCACCTCTGTTACATCTCTGGTTTCTTTCGGTGAGACACTTCCTTGCAGGCACTGAGCTTTGTCTGAGTGACAAAGATGCTGGTCTCTATCGTGGAAGCGCAATGACTCTGAACAAGATTTGGGAGTGTGAAAGGATTATTAGCTAAACATGACTCTGAGTAGTACCATGTGGCCAAAATAGCTAATGCGATCCTGGGATGTACAACCAGGGGAATTTCAAGTAGGAGCAGAGAGGTTATTTTATCTCTGTATTTGGCACTAGAGCATCTGCTGTTGAAATCTGTATCCAGTTCTGGTATGCACAATTCAAGAAGGAGGGTGGAGAGACAAGCCACCAGAATAAGTAAAGGAATAAAAACCTTCCTTATAGTGTTAGGGGAAGACATTAGCTCTTCAGTCTAGCAGAGAAAGTTCTAACACAATCCAGTGGCTGGAAGTTGAAGTTAGACACATTCTGACTGGAAATGAGGTATACACTTTTTAAATGCTGAGAGTAATTAACGATGGGAAAAATTTTAAAATCAAGACGGGATGTTTCTCTCCAACAATGGGTCTCAGCATTTCCAGACTACTGTATCCCTTTCAGGAGTCTGATTTGCTTTGCATACCCCAACTTTCACCTCACTTCAAAACTACTTGCTTACAAAATCAGACATAAAAATACCCAAGTGACACAGCATTCTCTTACTGAAAAATTCCTTACTTTCTAATGTTTACGATGTACAAGTACCATGTACGCATGAATGTACAAGTAAATAAATTGGAATACAAATATTTTACTTACGTTTTGGTGTATAGTATATAGAGGAGTATAAACAAGTCTGTAGGAAACCTTAGTTTGTAACTGACTTCGCTACTGCTTTTCATGTAGCCTGTTGTAAAATTAGGCAACTATCTAGAGGACTTGACATACCTGCTAGAAGGCCTCTCTGCACCCCTAGGGGTATGTGCACCCTTGGTGAGAACCACTGCTCTAAAAGATCTGCTCTAGTTCAAACATGAATTATTTCAAGGCAGGTCTCTGGCCTGTGCTATGCAGGAGGTCAGACTACATGAGCACAACGGTCCCTTCTGGCTTTGGAATCTACAAACATGTCCTCGGGAAGCATTTTGGCTGCACACCCATGCCAGAGTTTACTGAAGGCATTTTTTCTATTCATGACAGTGGTGAATTTAGCCCTATGGGGAGAAATTCTCATGTGACTGCGGTGCCTGGGAAATGGGACACTAGGTGGGTATTTCACGAAGATAAGGGATCCCGTGACACACTGCATGGATGAACATTTTAGGTGAGAAAAGTAATGACTTGAGCCCATAAAATCTCTGCACTGAAAAATGAACAGATCTGTCTTAGAAATGTTCCCAGAGCATCCTGGGTTTAACGTCTGTATCTCAGTGGCCCAGTGTTTCAGGCATCTGCCAGTGGCTCCTGCACATGGCAGCTGTATTTATCTAGGCCCCCACATGTCCCAGAGTTTCCAACGCTCCTTATATAAAGTTCAAACTTCTCAGCTTGCGAGTTGTTCCTGTGTAGCAGTCCCCGAAGCTTCATGCGGTGTCTATAAGTGCAACAAGAAAAGCAGCACAGGTGTCCTGCTATTTCCCACTCGTGTGTGAGATTCTCACTGGTGAGACACAGTCACTGATCTCCCCCCAGCCAAGGTAGCAGGTGTGACAGGAGGCACCTAACCCCCTGCAAAGGAAGAGTTGTGGTGGGCAGAGGGCAGCTCAGAGGTTGTGGGAGCCAGGGATGACTGGGGAGCATGAAGCAGACACTAGTGCCCAGCGTGCTGTTGGAATCAGGGCACCCTGGGATAGGGAAGGAGAGTAAGGACAGGGGCTCATAGGATAATGGGAAGAAAAGAAGAATGGCTCTTTTCACCGGTTGTGACGGTGCTGCCTGTTGGAGCCAGCTGAGGTCACTCAATCAGGGTGAACTGCAAACAAACGGAGCAGACAAACCCCAAACGCTGGTGGATATTCCAATACTTAGATTTTCCAAACCAGCACAAAACAACTTCTATATTACCGTACAGGTTACTCAGAAGTCCAAACAACGCAGTTCCCTTAAAGTACCCAGCCTCAGGCCTCCGTCCAGACACACCTGTCAGATATGATGATGATTACTGAGAATCTTATCTCATCATATAAAGGAAAAGGTTCTTCCAATCCCAAAGGATCAGCCACGTACCCAGGTTCAATTATAACTTAGATCTTACCCAAAATACACGCTATAGCCAATTCTTATTAACTAAGCTAAAATTTATTAAAAAAGAAAAGAGAGAGAGTGTTGGTTAAAAGATCAATATACAGACAGACTTGAATTCAATTCTTGAGGTTCAGATACATAGCAGAGGTGAGCTTGTAGTTGACAAAAGTCCTTTTAGAAATAGTCCATAGGTTATAGTCCAATGTCCATATTCAGGGTGGCTCCAGTCAAAGACTGGGGATCTCAATCCTTATGGCTTAAGGTTCCCCCCTCTTGAAACCAAAGCAGATCTGAGATGATGTATGATCATGTCCCAGGGTTCTTATACATTTTCAGCAGCCTTTTGGCCTGAGAAAACAATAGGCTTAATTCTCCTTCCTCTAAACATCATGGCAATTAGCACAGGGTAATTTATCCATTAAACAGTTCAGCTACAGGTTACTACAACCTTCAAAGAGACATATAGACAATAATACTATTTCACTCAAGAATCATCATAAATGTTAATACTCCTTTTTTGATCTTTGAATTAAAGTTATAGCAATAGACAAGACTTGTTTGCTTACATCACAAGACCTGAGCAAACATCTACCCTTGAGATCTCTAACAATGCAGACTTGCATTTCAAAGCTCTATTCATTTACCTATCTTCCTAACCAGTCCTTAAGGTTCACCCATAGGTCAGGTTATTCTGTGAGTTAATTAACTCTTTCTGGCTCTGTCACCTTCCAATGAAATATTATATAACACTCATAACGTCACACCGGTGAAATGCCTGAAGTTGTGTAGCAACAACAACAATTGGAAACAAAACAGAGTAAAGGTGGTGACACCCAGGCTGCAGCTCTGTGGCTTGCCAGGGAAGAGAGACCCTGAGACCCACCCACATGCATTCAAGGCCAGGAAAGGTCCCAGCGCTGGCCTTGTACCAACAATCAGAAAGGAAAATTCAAAATCAACAGTGCAGCTTGCCCGACCATGTAAACGTTGCTTCCCGCCCCCACAACGCCCAGCGTTTGCTTGCCTGTCCATGTACACGCACTCCCCATCCCCACACGAACCAGTGCTATCCACCTGTCCATGTATCCACTGCCTACCCCACAGCCTACACCCCGCTCTCCACTCCCACCACCCCTAGCGTTTGCTCACCGGTACATGAGCACCTCCTGCCTACCCCACAACCCCCAGTACTTCCCGCCTGTCCGTGTACACCCTGCTCCCAGCCCTCACAGCCCCCAGCGTTTGCTCTCCTGTCTGTGTACACCCCCGTCCCACAACACCCAACGCTCCCTACTTGTCTGTGTACACCCCCTGACTGTCACCCAACACCCAACACTCCCCACAATGCACACTACTGCCACACAGTAATACCACTCAACCAGGACAAAAACCAGGTGCCAGACCCCACAGCAACTGCTCACAGAAATATCTGACTGTGTTAAACTCACTGTCTGCCTGCACCGGGGAAAAGGGGGAGATCAGCCTGAACTGCCTCTCCAGGGGTGAAGGGAACCCCAGCAGCAAACCCGGAGGGAGGGAGAGAGGACACGGAGACTAAAAAGGAGCCAGCGTGAGTAACTCTTCCTCAAAAGACTTTATCGTATTGCAGTCTGTTAGAAACCCAGACACCCCTTCCTGAGGCTGCTTTTCCATGTTGGCTATTGCTGATATTACCACGAGGCTGTGGTGGGATTGCTCACGGAGGAAGGGTGGTCCATATGGGGGATGGTGTCAGAGACAATCTGCTACAGTGTGGTCCATGTTATGTTACAATCTGAGACACCTCCCCATCCCAGGAGGCCTCATTACGCCTCTTTGGTCTGTGCATTAGGCAGGATGTCGGTTCCCTATTTTGACCAGTTTCAGGACCTGATGGCACTGTGGTCTGGATACAGCACGTCTCCCCCCTGCACCCACACACACACTGTGTATTCTGGGACCTCCCCTGGTGAGATTTCCAACATCGCCTGGTTTCCTCTAAGCCAGAAACATGCTTTTCTTTTCATGGTTCTCGTCCTCTTGAGAACCAGAGATGCCACAGCACAGAGAGAGGAGACCCCTTTCCCCACACAAAGAAATGTTATCCTGATTGTTCTGAACCTATAAGTCTGTGAGTGTGAGATTTCAGCAATACTCTTGTCAGTTGTTATTTTTGATCCAAATGAACTCACCCATCCTTAGAGGCCATAGGACGATTCCAGTTGAAGTCACCGGAGGCTCATGGCCGGTGTAAATCAGGCCATTTATTTAAGTCCCTACATGTGGATTTAGAGTGAAATCCTGGCTGTGTTGGGATTTTGCTGTTGATCCCAGTGGGTCCTGCTACAGAGGTCATTATTTTGTTTTGCTCAGAAAGAGTCTGAAGGAAACTCCCAATTCATGTGGTGTTCTGGGACCAGGATTGAAAGATGGAGATTCCAAAACACATCGGCTCTTATTTTTCTGTAAGGGAGGCCAGTGTCAATTGGAGTGACACACTGTAGGCAGAATGTGAGAGCAGAATCTGGCCAATGTGTGACCCATTCTTGTTGTGAACCCTCTGGTAACACAGATACACACAGCAGAGGCTTTGACTGCACTTCTTAACAGGGCAGTGAAATTTGGAAAACTTGAGCGAACGAGAGGAAAAACCGCACCGCCCCCAAAAATGAACCCACTGAGATACCTGTTGCAGAGGTTTTGGCTTCACTTCTTAAGATGCCAGTGAATTTGCTGAATTGGAAAACTTGAGCGAACCAGAGGAAAAACCACACAGCCCAAAAAAGGAAGCTCCTGAGACAGATAGAAGGACACAGTAAGAGACAAGGAACTGATCTGAAAAACAAATATTTGTCTAAACTATTTCCAATACATTTGTAGTTCCAATTTTACCAAGTGAATCCCTTGGTGTTTCTGACAATACTAAACAGTTCAAGTCACTGTGCTGGTGAATTCCTGCCCAGATGGTTCTTGAGTTGAACCCTGCAACCCTTCCTTGAGCCCTCAGCACTAACTTTAAGGCAGAAACAGGCAACTCACCGAAATCCTGCTTAGCAGAGAGAAGAAATCTCCTTACGGCGACAGGAAGGAAGAACCTTAAGAATCAAGGTATGAATCTCACATGTCTGACAGTCCCCATGCTGGGCAGCAATTTTTATGATTCCCCTGTACAGTCCCTGCAGACTCTCAGATTGGCCAGGACACCCAGACAATTCTCTTGGCTCTGTGAGCAGCGGGAAGAGCAGAAAATAGACCCTGGAGAACTTCAGCTTGAGAGCCTCCCCTGGGAGTAAAGCAATGATTTGCCAATACCAGGGGCTCAAAATTGTCAGGGCAAACTGAGTCAAACAGTCTGTTGTTCAGCCTAGCAATTGACCATTTTTTTCCTGTGTGTAATGTACAGCCATCTGCACTGTGTGTGGGAATGCTGCCACAAGATGTGGATGCCTGATGCAGATGGGATGGGATGCCCTGGGCCTTTCCACCCCATCCTGGCCGGGTGAGGATGTGACGGAGTGTCTGCTTAGACTGATTAAGCCCTCGGACCTCTACCTCTTCCTCCTTCTCCATGTGGCCACCAGTGATACTGCCAAGAATGACCTTGAGCGGGTCACGGCAGACTACATGGTCTGGGAAGAAGGATAAAGGAATTTAAGGCACATATTGTGTTTTTGTCCATCGTCCCTGTTGAAGGAAAAGGCCCAGGTAGGGACTATGAAATTGTGGAAGTAAATGCATGGTTACAAAGGTGGTGTCAGAGAGAGGGCTTCGGATTCTTCGACTATGGGCTGATATTTCAGGAAGAAGGATTGCTAGGAAGAGATGTGATCCACCTAATGAAGAGAGGGAAGAGCATCTTCACAGGCTGGTTTTCTAACCTAGTGAGGAGGGCTTTAAACTAGGTTCACCAGGGGGTGGTAACCTAAGCCCGGCAGTATGTGGGGAAGTGGGATACCAGGAGGAAACACAGAACTTTATTATAAAGAAAAAAGTAAAAGAAACACCTCTGTAAAATCAGGATGGAAGGTAATTTTACAGGGTAATAAGATTTAAAACACAGAGGATTCCCCTCTAGGCAAAACTTTAAAGTTACAAAAAACAGGAATAAACCTCCCTCTTAGCATAGGGAAAATTCACAAGCTAAAACAAAAGATAATCTAACACATTTCCTCGCTATTACTTACAATTTGTAATCTTAGATGCTTATTTCAGGTAGGGTTTTAGGAGATGTGTTTTTCCTCCCTGGTCTCTCTCTGTCCCAGAGAGAACAACAAAGAGAGCACAAACAAAAACCTCCCCCCACATATTTGAAAGTATCTTCTTCCCTTATTGGGCCTTTTGGTCAGGTGCCAACCAGGTTATTTGAGCTTCTTAACCCCTTACAGGTAAAGGAGGGATTTTATGCTACCCATAGCTGTATGTTTATGACAACAAGTCATGCCCAAACAACCTGATTCATTTCTGTGATGAGATAACTAGCACTGTGGATATATGGAAAATGATGGATGTGATATATCTAGACTTTAGCAAAGCTTTTGTTACCGGCTTCCACGGTACACAAGCCAGCAAGTTAAAAAAGTACAGATTCTATGAATGGACTAGAAGGTGGATAGAAAGCTGGCTAGATCGTCGGGCTCAATGGATAGTGATCAATGGGTCTATATCTAGTTGGCAGTGAGTATCAAGTGGAGTGCCCCAGGGGTCTTTCCTGGGCCCATTTTTGTTGATCATCTTTATTAATGATTTGGTTTGCACCCTGAGCAAGTTCACAGATGACACTAAGCTGGGGGGAGAGGTAGATAAGCTGGAGGGTAGGGATAGGGTCCAGACTGACCTAGACAAATTGGAGGATTGGGCCAAAAGAAATTTGATGAGATTCAACAAGGACAAGTGTAGAGTCCTGCAATTATGATGGAAAAGTCCCATGCACAGTTACAGGCTGGGGACTGACTTGCTAAGCGGCAGTTCTACAGAAAAGGACCTGGGGATTACAGTGGACGAGAAGCTGGATATGAGTCAGCAGTGTGCCCTTCTTGCCCAGAAGGCTGACGGCTGATTGGGCTGCATTAGTGGGAGTATTGCCAGCAGATCAAGGGTGGTGATTATTCTCCTCTATTCGGTACTGATGAGGTCGCATCTGGAGTATTGCATCCAGTTTTGGGCCCCCCAATACAAAAAAGATGTGGACAAATTGGAGAGAGTCCAGTGAGGGGCAATGAAAATTATCAGGGGGCCGGGGGACATGATTTACGAGGAGAGGTTGAGGGAACTGAGATTGTTTAGTCTGCAGAAGAGAAGAGTGAGGGGGGATTTGATAGCAGCCTTCAACTACCTGAAGGAGGGATCCAAAGAGGATGGAGCTCGGCTGTTTTCAATAGTGGCAGATGACAGAACAAGGAGCAATGGTCTCAAGTTGCAGTGCAGGGCGGGCAGGTCTAGGCTGGATATTAGGAAACACTCTTTATCTAGGAGGGTGGAGAAGCACTGGAATGGGTTCCCTAGGGAGGTGGTGGAATATCCATCCTTAGAGTCTTTTAAGGCCAGGTTTGACAAAGCCCTGGGTGGGATGATTTAGTTGGGGTTGGTCCTGCTTTGAGCAGACTAGATGGCCTCCAGAGGTCTCTTCCAACTCTAATATTCTGTGATTCAATTAATCTATGCTCTCATCTCTGGATATTCCCTGTCCTGGCTACCACTTTTGGGAGCTGCTCCTCCCTCCCTAATATGCGGGGCTTACAGAACTCATAGGCTCCACATAGTCCTTCCACAGTGGCAGCACAGCCAGGAATCAACCCTCTACTGCAGGTCTCCCCCCTCAGACAATGCACAGTTGGGCTGCCTACCCTTAACCTCCCAGCACTTGCCCTCTCTGTTTTCTTGGCATTCTTCCTATTCACCCCTTCCTCTGTCTTCCCTCTGAGGATTAACCCACTATGGGCACTAGGACACCATAGATAGCTGTCTCTGGGACATAAGAAAAGTTCACAGTCTGTTCCTCACATGTCCCAGGCTCAGGGGCGATGGAGTATTACTTAAAAGTGGGACCTCCATGGCCCTTTCCCTGCCCCTTCTTTTCCACCCAATACCCCTCACTGGACAGGTTGGAAGCCAGAGCTGGGTCGAAGAGCCTGGGCCTTTATCAATGGGGGTATGGGCCAAGAGCAGCCCCCAACCCATGTCCCCACCCCCTAAGCAGATGGAGGGTTCATGTATCTCCATAACTGCCCACATGGCTCTTACTCTGACCCGCTTGCAGCTTCTGGCCTGGCCTGGAGGCGGGACCTCAGTAGCTGAAGAGACAAATCTGGGCCATGTTAAGAGCTGCCTGGGCATCTGTGGGGATCTGCGGACCCTCCATCTGCCCTAGGCAGGAGGGCCAGGGTGCAAGGACATGGGCCAGTGGCAACTCCTGGGTCCCTCCACCCCTGGATACGTGGAGGCTCTGTGGCTCCCCACAGCTCCCTGGGCTCTTGGGCTGCTCTTACCCAGCCTGGGCTCCAGCTTCTGCCCTGGCCGGAGGCGTAACCTCGAAGTGAAGAGGAGGCGCAGGTGTCTGGGCCTGTGACAAATGGTGGATTTCACAGGCCCCTCCACTTTCAAAGGTGGGAGGACCTTGGTCCCTTCTCCGCCTCCCTCCCCCATCTGGTGCTCCTGCAAAAGTCTCCAGCCTCTGCTGTCGTGATGCCGCGGGTAAGATACCTGCTCTGGCAGTGGCGCACGCCCTCAGGCTCTAGGTGGCAGTATGCTTCTCCCCAGCATCTGCCCTCCCATCAGATTCATGTCCCCGCTTCTGAGTCCAGCCTTCAAAGCCCTCCTGTCGAGCAGCATCTCCCTGCACTGGACCCTCTGCATATGGCCTCTTCACCTTGCTTTTCCCAGCTGCTCTTTGTTCTCGGGCGCCATGTTACTTGTGCCATGGTCGGCATCCACTATCCTGGCTCTGGTCCCGCAACTCCTTGCTATAGATTTACGCTGGCTCCCTCATTGCCCCAACTCCTGGGTCTGGTCTGCTGCCACTCCCCACCTCTGCCTTCTTCCTCAGTGCTGCTGCTCTGCCTCCGGCCAAGCTCTGCCTTCTGGGCTGTTTTTCTGGACCCTCTGGTCTGGGGGTGCTAGATTTCTACTGCATTCATGGCCCAATATCACTTAAAAAGTAACCTAAAAGTAGCCCAATCCTTCTTTAAACAAAGTTTGGTTTTCTTATTAACACATTGGTGTATACATCAAGTAATAAATGAAATTTTTCATTAGATACCTAGTATAAATTAGATATTATTTATTTATTTTTTTAAAAAAAAGCGACAAGTCATAACAGGAGTTTGTCCACCTTAGGAACAAAGCTATGAGATGGCAATCAAATTCAACCCCCACCCCCTACTGGTACTTGTATCCTGATTGAGGAATGGTAAATGTTTCAAACAGAAACACAGAATGACGGTGATAAAATAACCCAAAAGGAAACCAAGATGGATGTAGTACAAAAACTATAGTAAAATTAATATGATAGTTATTTCTAATGGCATTCAATGATGGTAGTCAATCTCCATATGTTGTGCTGAATTAGTATGTTACTGTTAGTATCTGAAATGCACCATTTCACCCTCGCTGTCTTCGTCGGAAGTAGAATGCGTCTGGTGCTGGTCATACATCAGCAGAGACCAGTGCAACCATTTCTTTTGTTGGTGCAAACTGTTCACAAGAGAATTTGTGTCGTTGCATATACGCCCTAACATGAAGAATGTTTTCTAAAAGTTCCTCTTGCATCTTACTGTGCAGTTTTGTTTTTATTAAGTTCATCTGAGAAACAATCTTTGAACTGCAGTGTTGCAAAAAAAGGTAGGGACAGCAATGAAAACCAGCCAAGTTCAATAAGGTCTTTGTCCCCAGTGGCATCCATGTGTTTGACAACTTCAACCCAAAACTGCTCAACTTGGTTGTCCTGAGTATGAGGCCGGCGAACCATAGGCAAAACTCTCCACCGCTGCTCCAATTGTCCAAGGTGTTCACAAACCAATGGCAAAAATGAGGTATTAGCCAATCTAGCTTGTTCAGGGCTGAGTGCAGTAGAAGGATTTAGTACTTCAAGTGATTCAATCTCCCGGATGTTTGGTGATAATCCCTGTTTCAAAAACTCCAACATGAAATTTTGACACCTACTCTTGATGTCTTTGACAATGGGAACTGCTAGTGTGTGTTTTGAAAGGTCCAGCTGAAAGCAAATCAAAAATTGGCTGCACAAAGTGGTAAGTAATGTGACTCAAAAACAATATCAAGTTTAACACATTAGTCCGGTTCAAAAACACAGTTTCACACCTCTCACAAACAAGGTCTAGAAGAATGTCCGCAATTCCCGCACTAAATTTTGCTCACCGGATCGCTGTATATATGATTAAAAAGTTCAGCATTGTAGCTTTCTTTGTCATTGTCTATCTAACAGCTTGGTTCATCAGTGTAGCTTGAGTTTGTCAAACTGATCAAGAACCCTGTTCAGAGAGGGACTAATGAAATCTTCTTGTAGTCTGGTAGTCACAGAAAGGCTGAGTGACGGGGTGAGTATGTGAAAATGGAGCTGGTGGGTGAAAATGAAAGTGGTCATGTGATGGTCAGAGAGAGGGAACTCAGCAACGGAGAGAGCAGTGCTTAGTGATGGAGAGATAAGATGTTAGGTGTGAGGAGCTTCTCAGACTTGGAACTTCCACAAAGTTGAGCTGAGCCAAACTGGGACAGAGCACCCTTGATTAATGAGGAGATATCCTTCCCCCTCTTGTCACACAGCTTTAAAGTCAGTGGCCCCCAGCGATCACCTTATGCAGGTGTATTTGCCCATTTTGTCACAAAGCTCTTTGGTTTTGACCCCATAAATGATGGGGTTGAGCATGGGGGGGACAAGAAGATAGAAGTTAGCGAAGGTGACATGTACATGGGAAGCAATTCCTTGACCAAACCTCTGTGTCAGGTAGGAGAAGAGGCAGGGAATATAAGACGTCAGCATCACACAGATGTGGGCTGCGCAGGTGTTGAGGGCTTTCTGGTGGGCTTTCTTGGAGGAGATTCTGAGGACGTCCCTGATGATCAGACCGTATGACAGGGCAATGAGCATCAGATCTAACCAGATAACTACAAGCGCTATCACCAAGCCATATGTCCTGTTGACTGTGATATCCCCACACAAAATCTTTGCCACAGCCATGTGCTCGCAGTACGTATGGGGAATAATGCGGTTCACACAGAATGGCAGCCTGCTGAGGAGCAGGGGCAGGGGTAGAATGAGGAGAACAGCTCTTATCAAACCCACAAGCCCTAGCTTAGCTATTCGTGCATTGGTGAGGATGGTGTTGTATCTCAGAGGGTTGCATATGGCAACATAGCGATCAAAGGCCATTGTCACAAGGACGGCTGACTGCATTATGGTAACCATGTGAACGAAGAACATCTGGGTGAGGCAGCCACCCACAGTAATGCCTTTCAAATTAAACCAAAATATACACAGTGCCTTTGGAATGACAGAGGTAGATATGCCGATGTCTGTGAGCGCCAGCATGCAGAGCAGTAGGTACATTGGCTTGTGCAGGGTCTGCTCTTTGCCTACAACAAACAGAAGCATGAAATTTCCAAACAAGCTGATAATGTAGAACATAGAAAAAGGGATGGAAATCCAGACATGAGCAGTTTCGAGGCCAGGGATGCCCATTAGGATAAATGGTGAAGGATCAGAGGGGGTGAGGTTGAAAGATGCCATGAGGTGGTTGAGGCATCAATCGGGCTCAGTAATGCTCAAGGTGCCTCCTGAAGGGAGAGAAGCAGAGTGAGCGGGGTTACATCCATGATAACAAATAGTATGGTAAATATTTTATAGTTATTAATATTCTAGAATGGGTGGTGAGCAGTGAGGTGGGGACATTTGCAGATGCCACCAGATTATTTAGGTCATATTCAAGTAAAGAGAAGTCCTCAGAGGGAGCTAACCAAGCCAGGTGAATGGGTGGCATGATGGCAGATGAGCTTCAATGTAAATATCTGCAGCGTGTCTGCACTTCAGAGGAAAAAGCTTGAGCTCCTCAAACACTTCATGAGGTTCTAATTTAACTGTATGAATTCAGTACAAGACCCAGTACACAGCTGGTTGTGAAACTCTGCTCAACGTGCAAGCATGGTACAAACTCAGCAAAATATTGGGTCCAAGAGGAGTGGGATGGGGAATCATACAGAAAATACAATGCCATGAGATCAGTCAGTCAATGTTTCACCCTCCTCTAGACTCCTCTGTGTGGTATGGTGCACCCTTTTCACACAGGATATTGCAGAATTAGAGGGGTTCAGGGAAGGGCAAGAAGAAAGATCAAGGGCCTGGTTAAACTCTCATATGGAGAGAGACTGAAAAGACTGGAATTGTTACCTCGAAAAGGAGATGAATTAGAGGGATATGAGAAAAGTCTATAAATTACTGACTGGTAGAGATTTTTCAGGGGGATGACTGGTAGAGAGTATATAAAGAATGTGTTCTCCCTGTCTGACAACACAAGACTATCCATTTACAATACTTTCAGCTAAATAAATATTTTGGAAAGCCTATATGCCAATGTATTTCAGGGAACCAGCCAATCTCTAGCTGTTAGTCATTAGAATGACACCCTCAGGATTGTTAAGGCATCCCTCCATCAACCTACTGCTGGGTTTCTTACGCTTTCTACTGCAGCACCTGGGGCTGTCATTCTCAGACAGAGGACACTGGACTAGATGGGCCATAGGTCTGATCCACAATGCAGTTCATATGTTGGAAAGGAGCCAAGTTTCCCCCATGGAAACAGAAATGATCCTGCTGGGCTATGACTTTGTGCTCAAGAGAATGGATATGAAGAGCACAAAGGTCTTTGTATTTAGGGCTACAGGCCTGCACCTCTGTTACTTCCTCTTTTTCTTTTGGTGTGACACTTGTTTGCAGGCACCCAGCTTTGCCTGAGAGATAACAATCGTGGAAGCGCAATGGCTCTGAACAAGATTTGGGGGTGTGAAGGGATAATTAGCTAACCATGAGACTCCCAGTATTACCATGTGGCCAAAATAGCTAATGCGATCCGGGGATGATAATGGGGGAATCTCAAGTAGGAGCAGAGAGGTTATTTTACCTCTGTATTTGGCGTTAGTGCATCTACTGCTGAAATCCTGTATCCATTCTTGGTATCCACAATTCAAGAAGGAGGGTTGAGAGACGAGCCACCAGAATAAGTAAAGAATTAAAAACCTGCCTTATAGTGTTAAGGGGAGATTTCGTCACAGTCTCTAAGTACCCTACAGGGGGAACAAATATTTAATGTGAGCTCTTCAGTCTAGCAGAGAACGTTCTACCACAATCCAATGGCTGGAAGTTGAAGTTAGACACATTCTGACTGGAAATGAGAAATACACTTTTCAAATGGTGAGAGTAATTAACCATGGGAAGAATTTTTAAACTAAGATTGGATGTTTCTCTCCAACAGTGGGTCTCAGCACTTCCAGACTACTGTACCCCTTTCAGGAGTCTGATTTGCTTTGCGTACCCCAACTTTCACCTCACTTCAAAACTACTTGCTTACAAAATCAGACATAAAATTACCCCAGTGACACAGCATTCTCTTACTGAAAAATTGCTTCCTTTCCCAATTTTTACCATGTACTTATAAAGTAAATAAATTGGAATACAAATATTTTACTTACATTTAGGTGTATAGTATATAGAGCAGTATAAACAAGTCTGTAGGAAATTTTAGTTTGTAACTGACTTCGCTACTGCTTTTCGTGTAGCCTGTTGTAAAATTAGGCAAATACCTAGTGGAGTTGATGTACCCGCTGGAAGGTCTCTGTGCACCCCTAGGGGTACATGTACCCTTGGTGAGAACCATCTTACCATCTTGGTGAGAACCTCTTACTCTGACCCGCTTGCTCTAAAAGACTCTAAAAGACCTTCTCTAGTTCAAACGCAAATTAATTCAGGGCAGGTCTCTGGCCTGTGCCATGCGGGAGGTCAGACTACATGAGCACAACGGTCCCTTCTGGCCTTGGAATCTACAAACATGTCCTCAGGAGGCAGCTGGAGGCAGCTTTGCCTGCACACCCCTGCCTGAGCTGACTGAAGGCATTTTTTAGCCCTATGGGGAGAAATTCCAGTGTGACTGTGGTGACTTTGAAATGTTACACTAGGTGTGTTTTTCATGAGGCAGAGGGATCCCATGACACACTGCATGGATGAACGTTTTAGGTGAGAAAAATAATGACTTGAGCCCATAAAATCACTGCACTGAGGAATGAATGAGGAATAATGGAGCTGGCTAACAAATGGTCCCAGAGCGTCTTGGTTTAACATTTGTGGCCCAGTGGCCCACTGTTTCAGGCATCTGCAAGAGGATCCTTCACGTGACAGCTGTATTTATTTAGGCGCTCACATGTCCCAGAGTTTCCAGCTCTCATTATACAATGCGGAAATTTCTCGGCTTGTGAGTTGTTCCTGTCTAGCAGCCCCCGAAGCCTCAGGAGGTGTTTGAGATTCTCACTGGTGAGACACAGTCACTGATCTCCCCCCAGCCAAGGGAGCAGGTGGGATGGGAGGCACCTCACTCCCTGCACAGGAGGAGCGTGGGGTGGCTCGGAGGTTGTGGGAGCCAGGGATGAATGGAGCAGACACTGGTGCCCAGCGTGCTGTTGGAATCCGGGCACCCGGGGATGGGGAAGAAGAGTAAGGACAAGGGGTCGGAGTATAATGAGAGATTGAACCATCTGAGAAGCAAAGATCAATGGTTCTTTTCACCGGTGAAATGCCTGAAGTTACATAACAACAACAATTGGAAACAAATGAATAAAGGTTAGGAGTACTTGTGGCACCTTAGAGACTAACAAATAAACATCTTTATTCAGGCCTAATTTAATGGTGTCCAGTTTGCAAATTAATTCCAATTCATCAGTCTCTCGTTGGAGTCTGTTTTTGAAGTTTTTTTTGTTGGAGTATTGCGACTTTTAGGTCTGTAATCGAGTGACCAGGGAGATTGAATTATAACATAAAAAAAAAAGTTGGAGAACACTTCAATGTGATATATGCCATCATGTGCCAGCAATGCCCCTCTGCCATGTACATTGGCCAAACCGGACAGTCTCTATGTAAAAGAATAAATGGACACAAATCAGATGTCAAGAATTATAACATTCAAAAACCAGTTTATTTTTTCCCCCTACTGTTCCTCACACCTTCTTGTCAACTGCTGGAAATGGGTCATTTTGATTACCACTATAAATGTTTTTCTTCTCTCTTGCTGGTAATAGCTCACCTTAACTGATCACTCTCATTATAGTGTGTATGGTGATACCCATTGTTTCATGTTCTCTGTGTATATATAGATCTTCCTACTGTATTTTCCACTGCATGCATCCGATGAAGTGGGTTTTAGCCCCCAAAAGATTATGCTCAGATACATTTGTTAGTCTCTAAGGTGCCACAAGTACTCCTGTTCTTTTTGCAGATACAGACTAACACAGCTGCTACTCTGAAACCTGAGTAAAGGTTGTGACACCCAATCTGCAGCTCTGTGGCTTGCAAGGGAAGAAAGACCCTGAGACCCACCAACATGCATTCAAGGCCAGGAAAGATCCCTGTGCTGGCCTTGAACCAGCAATCACAAAAGAAAATTCAATTTCAACAGCTCCGCCTGCCTCACTGTGTACACACCGCTCCCCATTCCCACAACACCCAGCGTTTGCTCGCCTGTCCATGTACTCCCTGATCCCAGTCCCCACATGAACCAGTGCTGTCCGCCTGTCCATGTACCCACTGCCTGCCCCACAACCCCCAACGCTTCCCGCCTGTCCATATACACCCCCGCCTGCCCCACAATACCCAACGCTGTCCACCTTTCCGTGTATGTCCCTCATCCCCAGAACCCACACTACTGCCACACAGAGATACCCCTCACCCAGGACCAAAACCAGGTGCCAGACCCCACAGCGACAACTCACACCAATATCTCCACAGACTAGGTTAAACTCAGTGTCTGTCTGCGCTGGGGAAAAGAGGGAGATCAGCAACAACTCAGCCGGTGCAGGGAAGGAGAGAGGGACAGACCCGGCGGGAGGGACAGAGGACGTGGAGACTAAAAGGAGCCAGTGTGAGTAACTCTTTTTCTAAATGACATGAAGCTTTAATGTATTGCAGCCCGCTAGAAACCCAGACACCCCTTCCTGCGGATGCTTTTCCGTGTTGACCATTGCTGACTTTACCACAAGGCTGTAGAGGGGTTGCTCACAGGAGGAGGGATGGTCCGGATGGGGGAAGGTGTGA
Organism: Platysternon megacephalum; assembly: GCA_003942145.1. NCBI lineage: Eukaryota > Metazoa > Chordata > Testudines > Platysternidae > Platysternon > Platysternon megacephalum. The sequence goes on along the minus strand of QXTE01000283.1, from coordinate 162,116 downwards.
GAGACATTCTGCTACAGTGTGGTAGAAATTACATTACAGTGTAACACACACACCCCACCCCAGGAGGCTTCAATATGCCTCTTTGGTCTGTACATAAGGCAGGATTTCCACATACACACGTAGACACACTGTGCATTCTGGGACGTCCCTGGTGAAATTTCCAACACCACCTGGTTATTTTTACTGCCTTTTAGTGATTCTCGTCCTTTCCAGAGATGCAGGGGCACAGTGAGAGCAGACCCCTCTGTCCCCTCAGAAAAATTGTTATCCTGATTGTTCTGAACCTCTAAGCCTGTGAGTGTGAGATTTCAGCAACTCTCCTGTCAGTTCATCATTGGTCCAAATGAGCTCACCCGGCCTTAGAGGCCAGGGGATGACTCCAGTTGAAGTCACTGGAGGCTCATGGCCAGTGTAGATCAGGACATTTATTTAAGTCCCTACGTGTGGATTTAGAGTGAACTCCTGGCCGTGTTGGGAGTTTGCTGTTGCTCTGAATAGGACCAAGATTTCACCCTTCATGTTTATCTTTTGGCTACTAGCTGTGAAAATCATAAAAGACGGGGATTCCAAAACACATGGGCCCTGATTTTGCTGTCAGGGAGGCCAGTGTCAATCTGGAGTGACCCACTGAAGGCAGAATGTGAGAGTAGAATCTGGCCAGTGTGTGACTCATTCTTCTTGTGAACCCTCTGGCACCCACTGAGGAGGCTTTGGTTGAACTTTCTAAAAGGGCAGTGAAGTTACTGAACTGGAAAACTTGAGTGAACCTGAGGAAAAACCACACAGCCCAAAAAAGGAAGCTACTGAGACAGATAGAAGGACACAGTAAGAGAAAAGGAACTGATCTGAAAAACAAAAATGTGTCTAAACTACTTCCAATAAGTTTGTATTTCCCATTGTAAATCTCTTGAACTATTTAGCTTTTTACTACTAAATACTAAACAGTTCAAGTCACCACTTTGATGAATTCCTGCCTAGATGGTTCTTAACTTGAACCCTGGAAACCTTCCGGAGCCCTCAGCAGTAACTTTAATGCAGAAACAGGCAACTCACCAAAATCCACTCAGCAGAGAGAGGAAATCTCCTTACTATGACAGGAAGACAGGGCCCTGAGAATCAGTGTATGAATCTCACATCTGACACTCAGTGTGCTGGACAGGAACCTTTATGATTCCCCTGTACAGTCCCTGTGAAGTCTCTGGTTGGCCAAGACTCCCGGACAATTCCCTCGGCTCCGTGAGCAGTGGGAGGAGCAATAAATAGACTCTGGAGAACTACAGCTTGAGAGCCTCCCGCGGGACAGAAGAAAATATTCACCGATAACAGAAGCTCAAATTGTCAGGGCAAACTGAGTCTTGCAGACTGCCTAGCAATTGACAATAGGTTTCTTTTTTGTGTGTAGCGTACTGCCATCTGCACTATGTGTGGGAATGCTGCCACCATACACGGGACCAAAAACCATTTTCAATTGATCGTAGCAGTGTACCGCTGCATACTGCCCATGCAGTTGTAATATACAGTGCATTAGCCTCTGAAAAGTCAATGCCACTCTGTGAAGGCCAAATGAAGTGATCCTTAATTGATGCAAACCGAAGGGTGTGGAAAAGGTTTTCTTCTTCCAGGCTTCTGGTATTAAAGCTATTTGCCAGTATCCCTTTGTGACGCCTAAAGTGGGTATCTATCTGGCAGCTCCCAACTATTCTAATATTTCATCTACTCTCTTCCTCGGATAAGCATCAAATTTCAGTACTGTGTTGACCTTTCAGAAATCGATGCATAAATGGGTTGTGCTATCCTGGGTTAGAACTAACACAATGGGACTTCTCCACTCACTGTGTGATTCCTTCACCACTCGCAGGGCCAAAATGACCTGGAGTTCATCTCACATGATATCCCACATTTTACTAGGGAACGGCTAGGGAGTTTCCCTGATCTGATGCATTGGGGTTATTTCAGTATGGTGGTATTTTAGGTAGGTGTGCCTGTTGCGTTGCACTCCATATTATTTATTGAAATATGCTTATGAATATGAATATGACATAACTGGAATATGCTTTATGCAAAATACTTCATGTAAGGTATCATTGAAAAAGTTATCATCTGCTGAATGTGTTCTTCCTATTTGTATGCATTAATCATTCTTATATTTGAAGTTAGAAATATGAGGTATAAATCTAAGGTCCTATTGTAATTATGCTAAGTGAGGGCCATTAATGGTAATTCAGGAACTTGATGATTCTTATGCAAGAAACAATTGGCTGTGAATGGATTTGTTTTCCTATAAGTCTGTGGGACCCCTGTGAGGAGGAGAGGCATTGGTGATCCCTGTGAAGGCATGTGTCTGTGTCACCTGATGCTGGAAGGCATCTTTGATTTTATATTTTTTCACAAGGCAGTGGGAAAGTTTAAACAAAGAGACAAAGGATTCCTGGCTATAGGGCAAATCTATATAAGGGTGTGAAGCGGGACAAAGAGGGAGTCAGTGGGGATACCCCTGTTTACCAGTTTCTTAGTGTATTAAGCTTAGCTTTGCATGTTTGTTTATTTTGCTTAGTAACTTACTTTGTTCTGTCTGTTACTGCTTATGATTACTTAAATCCTATCTTTTATACTTAATAAAATCACTTTTGTTTATTAATAAACCCAGGGTAAGTAATTGTTACATGGGGGCGGGGGGGCAAACAGTCTGTGTATATCTCTCTTTACTTGGAGAAAGAGGGCGAACAATATAAACTTATACTGTATAAAACTTTATACGGTGTAAGATGGATTTATCTGGGGTTCAGGTCCCATTGGGGCTGTGTAGTTGGGTGCTGAGGCTTTCTGTTAACTAGCTTCCTCATTCTTATGTAGTTCCCCTTTCGGAAGTTAAATCTTACCATGGTGAGCTTTGTTGGTATTTCCCTCCCTACAAGGATGTTAAATTGAATTATATTATGGTCACTATTACCAAGTGCTTCAGCTATTCACCTCTTGGACCAGATCCTGTGTTCTGTTTAGGACTAAATCAAGAATTGCCTCTCCCCTTGTGGGTTCCAGGACTAGCTGCTCTAGGAAGCAATTGTGAGGGGTTTGGTCACAGAGACCCCCTTGGGACTGTCACCTGACGTGCTGGAATTACCTCTGAGCCCATTTTCCCTGCCAGCTTGCGACTTCCAAAACCCTGCCTTGTTCAGCCAGACACGCTAGCCTCCTGCAACACAGGTCTGGTCCATGCCCCCAAAGCTGCAGATTTTAACCAAACACTGCTCAGCAGGTCACCTATCTCCAGCACCCAGACACCCAGTTCCCAATGGGGTCCAAACCCTAAATAAATCTGTTTTACTCTGTATACAGGGTTAATTCATAAATTGTCCAGCCTCTATAACACTGATAGAGAGATATTCACAGTTGTTTGCTCCCCCAGGTATTAATCACTTACTCTGGGTTAATTAATAAACAAAAGTGATTTTATTAAATATAAAAAGTAGGACTTAAGTGGTTCCAAGTAATAACAGACAGAACAAAGTGAATTACCAAGCAAAATAAAATAAAACACGCAATCCTAAACCTAATACAGTAAGAAACTAAATGCAGGTAAATCTCACCCTCAAAAATGTTCCAAGCCTCTTTTACAGACTAGTTTTCCTCCTAGTCTGGGTCCAGCAATCACTCACACCCCTGTAGTTACTGTCCTTTGCTCCAGTTTCATTCAGGCATCTCTGTGGGGTGGAAAAGATATCTTTTGTGCCAGCTGAAGACAAAATGGAGAGGTTTTCCAGGGCTTTATATAGTCTCTCTCTGACGAGTGGAAACCCCTCTCTCCCCCTGTGTAGAATCACAGCTACAAGATGGAGTTTTGGAGTCAGATGGGCAAGTCACATGTCCATGCATGACTCAGTTCTCTACAGGTGTGTTCCCAGGAAAGCTCAGATGTGGATTGGCATCTATCAAGGCCCATTGTTAGCCAAGTACATCCATTTACCTGAATAATCCCTTCACACTATGTTGACCAAATCTGCCTTAGGTGCTTTCTACAGCAAACACTTTAAATACAAGCATAGAGCCAACGCTCATAACTTCAGATATAAAAATGATACACACATACGAATAGGATGAATACATGCAGTAGAACATAACCTTTGCAAAGATATGTTACATGTCATATCTAGCATAAAACATATTCCAGTTATGTCTTATTTATGCATATTTCTATAAAGCATTATGGGGTGCAACGTCACAGAGGCTTTGGAGCAAATTGAGAAATTAAACAGTAATAAGTCACCAGAGACAGATGGAATTTACCCAAGAGTTCTGACGGAACTCAAATATCAAATTGCAGAACTACTAACCATGGTATGTAACCTATCACTTAAATCAGCCTCTGTACCAGATGACGGGCAGAGAGCTAATGTGATGCTGATTTTTAAAAAGGCTCCAGAGGTGATTCTGGTACATGTAGGCAAGGGTGATCCAGTGAATATAGTGTACTTGGACTTTCAGAAACCCTCTGACAAGGTCCCTCACCAAAGCCTCTTAAGTAAAGTAAGCTGTTATGAGAGGGAAGGTCTTCTCATGGATTGGTAACTGGTTAAAAGATAAGAAACAAAGGGTAGGTATAAATGGTCGGTTTTCAGAATGGAGAGAGGTAAATAGCAGGGTACCCCAGGGGTCGGTACTGGGACCAGTGCTGTTCAACATAGTCATAAATGATCTGGAAAAAGAGGTAAACAGTGAGGTTGCAAAATTTCCAGTCGTGACAAATTTAATCCAGATAGTTAAGTCCCAAGCAGATTACAAAGAGCTACAAAGAGATCTCACAAATAGGGTGACCAGACGTCCTGATTTTATCGGGACCGTCCCGATATTTCGGTCTCTGTCCCGTGTCCCGACCGATCTTTGGTTGGGACGCGGGACAGAGATATCCGGGACTCGCTTGGCTTTTTTTTTTTTTTTTTTTGCTCAGGCCCCCCCACCCCCCAATATTTTCTTCCCCTCATCTGGTCACCCTACTCACAAAACAGGTTGAGTGGGCAATAAAAGGGCAGATGAAAGTCAGTGTTGACAAATTAAAAGAAATGCACATTGGAAAACATAATTCCAGCTATACATACTAAATGATGGGGTGTAAATTAACTGTTACCAATCAAGAAAGAGATCTTGGAGTCATTACCAATAGTTCTTTGAAAACATCCTCTCAATGTGCTGCAGCAGTCAAAAACCAAACACACAAAAAAACTAACAATGTTAGGAACCATAAGGAAAGAGATAGATAATAAGACAGAAAATATCATATTGCCTCTATATAAATCCATTGTACGGCCACATCTTGAATACCGTGTGCAGTTCTGGTTGCCACATCTCAAAAAATATATATATATTGGGGTTGGAAAAGGTACAGAGAAGGGAAACAAAAATGATTAAGGATATGGAACAGCTTCACATGAGGGGAGATTTAAAAGACTGGGACTGTCCAGCTTGGAATAGAGGGATATGATATAGGCCTATAAAATCATGAGTGGTGTGGAGAAAATGAATCAGGAAGTGTTGTTATTTACCCCTTCACAAGAACCAGGGGTCACCCAATGATGTTAATAGGCAGCAGCTTTTAAAACCAATAAAAGGAAGTATTTCTTCACACAATGTGTAGCCAGCCTGTAGAACTCATTGCCAGGTGATGTTGTGACACCCAAAAGTATAACTGATCCAAAATAGAATCAGATAAGTTCATGGAGGGTAGGTCCATCAGTGGCTAGTAGCCAAGATGGTCAGGGATGAAGCCCCATGCTCTGGGTGTCTCTAAAACTCTGCCAGCAGCTGGGAGCAGACGGCACGGGATGGATCACTTGATAACCGTCCTTTTCTGTTCATTCCCTCTGAAGCATCTGCATCGTCCACTGTCAGAGANGAGATCTTGGAGTCATTACCAATAGTTCTTTGAAAACATCCTCTCAATGTGCTGCAGCAGTCAAAAACCAAACACACAAAAAAACTAACAATGTTAGGAACCATAAGGAAAGAGATAGATAATAAGACAGAAAATATCATATTGCCTCTATATAAATCCATTGTACGGCCACATCTTGAATACCGTGTGCAGTTCTGGTTGCCACATCTCAAAAAATATATATATATTGGGGTTGGAAAAGGTACAGAGAAGGGAAACAAAAATGATTAAGGATATGGAACAGCTTCACATGAGGGGAGATTTAAAAGACTGGGACTGTCCAGCTTGGAATAGAGGGATATGATATAGGCCTATAAAATCATGAGTGGTGTGGAGAAAATGAATCAGGAAGTGTTGTTATTTACCCCTTCACAAGAACCAGGGGTCACCCAATGATGTTAATAGGCAGCAGCTTTTAAAACCAATAAAAGGAAGTATTTCTTCACACAATGTGTAGCCAGCCTGTAGAACTCATTGCCAGGTGATGTTGTGACACCCAAAAGTATAACTGATCCAAAATAGAATCAGATAAGTTCATGGAGGGTAGGTCCATCAGTGGCTAGTAGCCAAGATGGTCAGGGATGAAGCCCCATGCTCTGGGTGTCTCTAAAACTCTGCCAGCAGCTGGGAGCAGACGGCACGGGATGGATCACTTGATAACCGTCCTTTTCTGTTCATTCCCTCTGAAGCATCTGCATCGTCCACTGTCAGAGAACAGGGCACCTGGCTAGATGGACCATTGTTCTGACCCAATATGGCCATTCTTATATTCTTAAATAGCTCCACTGAGGGATGGGCTGCTGCAGACAAACCTTTTCCAGGGGATCCCTCTGTTATAGAGCTGGTATAGCCCCACCCTAGTAGACGTTCAGGGGCTGGTCAGTGTGGGAGGCTGATGGGGGGTAGTGCTGCCACCTAGGGGAGTGGTCCTGTAGCACGAAGGACAGAGACTCATGGTTTGATCTAATGCTGGGCTGGAAAAGGGAGTTCCCCCCCACCCCTAAATATTTTGACCCAAACTGAAATGTTTCCTTTTTCATTCACTTTTTGGGGTGAGGTGTCATAGAAAACGGATCATTCTCTGAAACCTCAGTTGCCATGATGCTGCACAGCTGCAGCTCCCTGGATCTCCAACGGCAATTGGAGACTTTTCATCTGCATCTCCCTCATAATGTAAATGAAGGTGGCACTGACGGAGTCTATGGCTGCACTCTGGGTATGGAAAGGTCAAAACCTCCGAACCAGTCTATGGCTGGGGTATTGAGCCCATCATCTACTCTAACAGCCTTCCCATCTCTGGGAAGCCCCCTCCACCCTGTACAACTCCCCTTCAGCATGTTCTGCGAGCAGTGGCTACTGTGACAGGCCCTGGTAGCACATCACTGATGAACATCAGTGCTAGCAGGGAGCTGGAGAGGGTCCTAGAGCAGTTGTGGAGGCCCAGAGATTGTGGGTGGGGGGCCTAGCTACCAGGGATCACTGAGATCTGTGCATAACTTTGTGGATCCAGGGATCCTGTCTTCCTTTTCATTCCTCAGGAAGAAGGGAAGGGGCCCCCCTTCTGGAACGATCTGAGCGAAATTTCCATGTAGCGACCTTGTGGAATCTCCCTTCCCTGGCCTGCCCCCTGGGTTTGTAATGCAGGAAATGGCGCTGCCGGGGAGAAATCTGGTCCTATATTATTATTATTATTATTATTTCAGAAAGATCACAGCTGTGACAGCATTATCGTTACCATTCGGCTGCCCCCGAGGTAGCCATATGACTAATCAGATCCACAGGAATAGTGATGACAAGCCCAGATTCCTGGAATAGAGCCTGCAGCAGGGTTCACACTGCAGTCCAGTTGGGTAGGATCATCCCCTGTCCCCTGTGATTTGGCCTCCTGCAGTTTGCCATTGGCCGTGACGGGGGTTAAAGCTGGTGCACACGGAGCCAAGCAGCTGAGGTTCCCTGATGGCCAAGTGGCCCCCAAGGGAATGTGCGAACATGCTTCATAAAGACAGTTGCCTCCCTGTCTGAACAGATACTGCCTGCTGCCCGTGCAACCTCTCTGATGACTCCTTGTCTTTTAGGGTGAAGTCCTCTGGTGTCAGCGGTTCCCCTCTAGCAGGAATTGGGTACGTTGGCAGGATTCACTATCTTTAAAATTTGAAGCAAAGGGTAAAGGCTGCGAGCTGTTTCCATTTGCAGATGTTCTGTGCATCAGCAGAGGACTCAGCTGGGCTGTCGGGGTGACTCACTGACAGGGCTGGAGGCCAGGCAGCACTAGGTAGCTTGAGAACCCCACCTCTATATCTGCCCATGCTCCATGGTGGGCTATTCAAGCTACACAGAAATCTGACATTCAAAGCAAGCTCAGAGTGTTAAAACCCTGATGCCCCAAGTCAGGATTTCTCAAGGGGTCCCATTTCTAGAGGTGCCGTGTGCTCTGGGCCTGAGGAAACCCCACAGAACATCAGTGACTTGTTCCCAAATTGCCACAGGTTTATATATATAATTAGGGTGGGAAGGGACCTCAGGAGGTCATCTAGTCCAACCCACTGCTCAAAGTGGGACCAATCCCCAATTTTTAGTTTTTTGCCCCAGATCCCTAAATGGCCCCTTCAAGAATTGAATTTACAATCCTGTGATTAACAGGCCAATGCTCAAACCACTGAGCTATTCCTCCCCCCTTGGAAAGTTTAATCAGCAGATGCATTTTCAAAGATTTTATTCTATGACTTAATTGTGAAGTCAGGAATTCAGAGCTGATGGCAGGCCGAGGCCCTTCAGACTTCCCCAGTGGTCTCTGTGTCTGTCAGTCTGAAGAGCTTCTCAGCAACAGCTGCCCCAGCTCTGCACAGACTCCCAGCACTGGCAAAAACAAGCTGTGTAATGTGGCTGGAGCCCGGAAATAGGCTCTTCCCAGCTTGTAGCTCCAGTGTTGTCTCTCAACCGCCCTTAAGTGCTGACTGAGAGATGGCTTTTCTTGAGCTGTTGCTTCCCTTCCTGCTTGTTTTCGAAGAAGACCCACACTGGTTTCACCCAATACAGCCATCACATAAACATCCCAATAATTAACCCAATATAGCTCTACAGCAAACATCCCAAGAACTGGGCTTAAGAGACACATTCACTGTGGCAGCTCAGCTCGGATGGTATGGGTTTTATGAATACAGGATAGAGATAGTCAGAGAGAGGGAGAGAGAGAGAGAGATACTTTCATGTGTGAAATGAAGTTCAATTTCCATGTATACTCATGCATTTGACTATGAAATCCACTTGTTGCAAACCATCATCGTGCCTGAATAATAGGTGCTCGGGTTACTATGTACTAGAGAGTGAGAGCTCAGGGAATGAATATTTTCTATACTGACCCCAATACCTGTTACCACTCCGGATACAGGCTACAGACTGACAGCACAGAACCTGAGGAGAACCAGGCAGCTATTAACCCAGGGACAGAGGAGCTACTAGACTTTTGTTTTCTGAGAAGGGACTGAATGAGGGGTGAGACGCTGTGATCTTTTCAGGTTCTGAAGAAATCCAGATGACAGACGCTACATTTTACGTCCGACTCTCACCTGAGAAATCATCTCTGAAAGAAAATCAGAGGGGAAAGAATGGGTTCACGTGTGTGCTAAAGTACAGATGTGTAAATATTATGCAAAAACTTTTCATTGTAATACAAATATTACAAATCAAACTTTCATGACATGCATGTAAATCGAAAGCCAGCAGCAGAGTTGTTGGAATCTCTACAGGAACGAGCAGGGGTAACCTCACTGCTTAATGGCTTTGGCTTTGGCAAGTGTTTCAGAAGTGCTCCACATACTGTGTGCAATGGGTTTGTGCTATTAACTCTTTGATCAGTGAACAGCTGTATGATACTCTCTCCTGGTAACTGACCAGAAGCTGTTTCTAACACTTATACTCAGGGTCATGCACTGAATAACTCTGCAAGACTTTCCAAAATGTCACGAGAGACCAGAACCACTGGTCTGTGTTTCAGCAAAGAATAGAGCAGAGGTGGAGGAAAGGGGTGTGTAATAGTGGGTGTATATCTTTAACGCCTATCACATGTTATACGAGCATAACTAAAGTAACTTGCACACTCAACTGGATATTAGTTGAAACCTAGTGTTTGCAATATGCACCCATTTGTGATGCAAACCCCTCCCCTGCCCAGCTGAAGTAACTGTCTGTTTTAGCTTGTAACTTCCCAGATATCTACAGACCCTTGCATGGGGAGAGGATGAAGATCCTGTGAGGATGAAGGATGATTGAACTCTCTGGATTCAGTCAACGCTGGCCAGGGAAAGCACTTCAGCTTCTCTTGGAGGGATGCTTGGGGATCAGCACATGTATTGAATTTACACATGTAAATCCAGAGTGACGCAGTTAAAATCAATGTTATTGAATTAAGCACCTGGCCCTAAAAGTTTCTCCCATGTACTGCAAAGAGGCAGTGGAAACATATGAACTCTCAGGAGTGGAGAAAATAAAAAATAATACATATAATGATGCAATGAAACACTTTTATAAATAGCTTCAATGCAGGGCAGATAAATAGAATGACCGTTTTCACTATGCACTTGCCATGTGTTAAAACACGTCATGATACAATGGGCCACACTCAGAAGCAGAGGGCCAAAAGGGGTGTCTGTGGGAAAGTCACAACTGTAAAATCATACAGTGTTCAAATAGCCTGTGGAACTCCCAGCCACAAGATATCAAGGGTGCCAAGAGCTTAGCAGGATTCAAAGAGGGACTGGATGTTTATATGGGTAACCAGAAAATGCAATTACAGTAGTGAGGATTATTTTATTTTTTTAAATTCTTGGAATTGCTCTAAACTCTTCCTGATTTACACCACAAAATATGTCTAAGTAATGGGTGTCAGGGGGAAACTTTCCCCGGGAACAGGATATCTTATAGCTGCCCATTGAAGGGCTTCTTCCACCTTCCTCTGAAGCATCTGGTACTGACCACTGAATACTGGGTTAGATGAACTACAGGTCTGATCCACTCTGGCAATGCCTATCTTCCTATCAGTGGTGTAAATCCGAGACTATGTTTTTGCTGATCTTCCTTGAGCTCCTGGAAGTCTCTTGACTTGCACTGAGAGCAGAAAGATATTTCGTTAAATAGCATCTAGTCTCCTGTTCTTTTTTCTTTCAGGAAGGAAAGTTCAGAACTTCTCGAACCTGCCCAGTACATTATGTCAGCTCTCAATGACACCAAATTCAACTCTGCAGTGTTCCTTCTCACAGGGATACCTGGGCTGGAAGACGTCCATCTCTGGATCTCTATCCCTTTCTGTTTAATGTATGGTATTTCTATCATAGGAAATGCAGTCATTCTGTTCATTATAAAAACAGATCCAAGCCTTCATGAGCCCATGTACATTTTCCTTTCCATGTTGGCCATCACAGACCTTGCCTTATCGATAGCCACCATGCCAACGACATTGGGTATATTCTTGTTTAACTCTAGGGAGATCAGCCTTGATGCCTGTTTTGCCCAGCTGTTCTTCATCCACTCGCTTACAAAAATTGAATCCTCCGTGCTCCTCTTGATGGCCTTTGACCGCTTCATCGCGATCCGTGACCCACTGAGATATGCGTCCATCTTAACCCCGCCGAGAATAGCCAAGATGGGACTGGTGTTTGTGCTAAGAGGGGTTGCAGTAATACTCCCACTCCCCTTTCTCCTGAAACGGTTCCGATACTGTCGATCCAATGTCCTCTCCCATTCCTATTGCCTGCACCAGGACGTCATGAAGATGGCTTGTTCGGACATCAGAGTCAACTACATCTATGGCTTGTTTCTTACATTCTTCACGGTGGGGCTGGACTCGGTGCTCATCTTCCTGTCTTATGTGATGATCCTCAAAACAGTGCTGAGCATCACGTCACATGCGGAGTGCCTCAGGGCCCTGAACACCTGTGTCTCCCACCTCTGCGCTGTCCTGTTCTTCTACACACCAGAGATTGGCCTTCCTGTGATACACAGATTTGGGAACAGCTCTTCTCACTTGCTTCAGATTCTTCTGAGCTACATTGCCCTGCTGGTCCCGCCCCTGATGAACCCAATTGTGTACAGCGTGAAAAGCAAACACCTGCGTGCGAGGATAATCAGGGTGTTCGTCAAGTGAAAGGTCCGTTCATCACCCGGCTCCAGTGTGGTTATGTGGGAGATGAAAAACACGGGCCACCTATTCCATCTTGGACCTTTACATCCGAGACATGAGCTTCTGACCTCCACTCAGTAGAGAGAGGTTCAGACGGGTTCTAAGGCCTGGAGCAATGGGAGAGGGGCTGGTGAGGGAGGACAGGGCAATGGGGGAAGGAGAACAAGGCAGGCCACAGCATTTACAAAGTGACTGTGTGTGTCCATAGCCAGGGGACCGGTGGGATGTTGGCCCATAATGAGCCGTATCGGTGGCTGCTCTGACCTCAGAATTCCTGTTGATACAGTCAATAAAAACAAGGGATGTGAATGTTGTTTCCGATCACACTTGGTCTGTCACTGTCCCGTCTCTGGTTAAACATCCACAGGCCATGAAAAAAAGCTGCAGAGCTGTTCTGCAGTCCCAGTCCAGGCCCTTCCTGAGCACTCTGGGTGCTGCGTGATCCATCGGGGCTGCAGCAGCTGTGGACAGGGGCTATTCCAGGGGCACGGACACCCACCCTTCCCCCACGCCCTCAGCCAGGTGCTTGTGACGGAGTCGTGTCAGAGACGTGATTAACACAGGAGTCCACGGAGAAGCCATTCAGGCAGCCCCTCCCCCATTGATGGCTCTGCACACATGCTGAGCCCACCCCCATCCGACTGTAATGCCCCCGAGGCAGAGCAGAGCTGCGTGTGTGAGTGAGGGTCTGACACACAGGAGTCCTGACAAGAGACTCAGGCCCAGGTTCCCTCTCTGTCCCCCTCCATTTGTGCTGCCCCAGCTGCTTACAAAGGGGTAGAAACAGGCTTGATGGACCACTGTTCTGACCCAATATAGCCGTTCTTTTGTTCTTCAATTGCTCCACTGAGGGATGGGCTGCTGCAGACAAGTCTTTTCCAGGGGATTGCTCTGCTATAGGGCTGGTATAGCTACCTCAGCAGACATCCAGGAGCTGCTCAGTGTGGGAGGCTGATGGGGGCTAGTGCTGCCACCTAGGGGTGTGATCCTGTAGCATGAAGGACAGAGGCTCATGGTTTGAACTAGAGCTGGGCTGAAAAACAGACAGTCCCCTCGCCACCCTCCCCACCCCCGCCCCTGAAACATTTTGACACAAACTAAAATCTTTACTTTTCATCCATTTTGGGGGGTGAGTTTTCATAGAAAATTGATCATTTTTCTCTGAAATATCAGTTGCAATGATGCTGCCTGGATCCCCAAGAGAAACTGGAGGATTTTTATCTGCCTCTTCCTCGTAACATAAGTGAAGGTGGCACTGACGGAGTCTATGGCTGCACTCTGGGCATGGAAAGGTCGAAACCTCCCGGCCAGTCTATGGCTGGGGTATTGTGCCCATCCGCTACTCTAACCAGCCCTCCCATCTCTGTGCAGCCCCTTCCTGTACAACTCACCCTTTAGCAGAACTTGCGGGCAGTGGCTACTGTAACAGGCCCTGGTAGCACATCTCTGATGAACCTGTGCTAGCAGGGAGCTGGAGAGGGTCCTAGAGCAGTTGTGGAGGCACAGAGATTGTGGGTGGATGGGGCTAGTTACCAATGGATCATTGAGATCTGTGCATAACTTTGGGAATCCCTCGATCTTGTGGCTATCTGTTTATTCCTCAGGGAGAATTGTAGGACTTCAAGGGACCTTGAGAGATTATCTACTTCAGTCTCCTGTGCTCATGGCAGGACTAAATATTATCTAGACCATCCCTGACAGGTGTTTCTCTAACCTGCTCTTAAAAATCTCCAATGATGGAGATTCCACCACCTCCCTGCGCAATTTATTCCAGTGCTTAACTGACCTGACAGTTAGGAAGTTTTCCCCCTACTGGGTTAGAGCTGGTGCACACTAAACCAAGCAGCTGAGGTTCCCTGATGGCCAAGTGGCCCCCAAGGAAATGGGCAAGCATGCTTTATAAAGACAGTTGCCTCCGTATCTGAACAGATACTGCCTGCTGCCCGTGCAACCTCTCCGATGACTCCTTGTCCTTTAGGGTGAAAACCTCTGGTGTCAGCCGCTCCTCTTCTCGCAGGAATTGGGTACGCTGGCAGGTTTCACTATCTTTAAAATGCAAAGTGAAGGGGAAAGGCTGCGAGCTGTTTCCATTTGCACATGCTCTGTGCTGCGGCAGAGGACTCAGCTGGGGGGACTGAAGGGCAGGCTGCGCTAGGTAGCTTGGGAACCCCTCCCCTACATCTGCCCATGCTCCACAGTGGGCTGTTCAAGCTACACAGAAATCTGACACTGGAAGCAAGCTTGGAGTGTTAAAATCCCAATGCTCCGTGTCAGGATTTCTGAATGGGTCCCATTTCTAGAGGTGTCGTGTGCTCTGGGCCCGATCCTGCCAGGGGCTGAGCCAGAGGAGACCCCACAGAATATCCATGACTAGCTCCCTAATTGCCTCAGGTTTATTTCCTCCTGGAAATTTAACCAGCAAATGCATTTTCAAAGGTTTTATTCTCTGGCTCGACTGTGAAGGCAGGAATTCAGAGCTGTGTTGCTCTGTGGTAACAGGTCCGATAGGGCGTATGTCTGTTTCCGGACTGGCTGAGGGCTCCAGACTTTGTGCCCTGTAGAGACCCCTCAGAGTTACGGGGCAGGTGGCATTGCTGCCCCCTGTCTGGTCTCCGAGTGCCACATGTCAGGTCTCTCATGGGGGGGAATCTCATCATTCTCCAACCCTCAGACTGGGCCCTGGGCTACAGCACACTGCGCGGGGACTGGGCTTGCCCAGCAGGTCTGAGTGCGTTCGGCACCTGTGGTTCTTCCCTTTGGGAGGCTGTGAGTACTGGTGAGACAAGTGACCAGCCAGCCTTCTAGAACCAAAATACTGTTTAATCTCAACAGTAGGAATGAAGTGTAACATGGGAGAATAAGAGGGTTTTCAAACAACAGGCTTGACTCCAAGCCCTTCCTCTCTGACGGGGACCCAGGCAGGCTGAGGGCCTTGAGTCTTCCCCAGCGGTGTCTGTGCCTGTCAGTCTGAAGAGCTTCTCAGCAACAGCTGCCCCAGCTCTGGACAGACTCACAGAACTGGCAAAACAAGCTGTGTAACGTGGCTGGAGCCCAGAAATAGACTCTTCCCAGCTTGTAGCTCCGGTGTTGTCTCTCAGTGTATCTGAAGTGCCTCCTACTGAGAGATGGCTTTTGTTGATCTGTGGCTTCCCTTCCTGCTTGTTTTCCAGCAGCCTGCTGTTAAACTAAGAAGAGCCATACTGGTTTCACCCAATATAGCCATAACATAAACATCCCAATAGTTATCCCAATATAACTCTACAGCAAACAGCCCAAGAATTGAATTTAACACACATATTCACTATGGCAGCTCAGCTCCATGTCTGTCACAATACCATTCCCGGGTACTACAGCTTTTATGAATACTGGACATTGGCAGTCAGAGAGCAGTATATGACTTTAATGTGGGAAATGATGTTCCACGTGCATTTGGCTTTGAAATCCGCTTCCCGCAAACCCTCATCGTGGCTGAGTAACAGATGCTGGGGTTACTTTGTACTATGTACTAGACCAGTGATTTTCAACCTGTGGTCCGTGGACCACTGGGGGTCTGCAGACTTATGTCTAACATTTCCAAAGGTATTCACACCTCCATTTGAAATGTATTCAGGCTCCGCAAATGGAAAAAAGGTTCAAAACCACTGTATTACAGAGTGAGAGCCCAGGGAATGAATATTTTTTGTATAGACCCCAATGCCTGTTACCACTCCGGATACAGGCTACAGACTGACAGGAGAACCAAGCAGCTATTAACCCAGCGACAGAGGAGCTACTAGACTTTTGTTTGGGCTGAGATGCTGGGATCTTTTCAGGTTCTGAAGAAATCCAGATGACAGACGCTACATTGTAAGTCCCACTCTAACCAGAGAAATCATCTCTGAAAGAAGATCAAAGGGGAAAGAATGGGTTGACATGTGTGTACTAAAGAATAGATGTGTAAATGTTATGTCCTGCCTGTATATCGAAAGTCAGCAGCAGAATTGTTAGAATCTCTGCAGGAAGGAGCAGTGGTAACTTTACTGCTTAATGGCTTTTGCTTTAGAAAGTATTTGAGAAGTATTCCACATACTGTTTGCAATGGGTTTGTGCTATTAACTCTTTGTTCAGTGGACATTTGTAGGATACTGTCTCCTGGTAACTGACCAGAAGTTGTTTCTAACACTTACATTCAGGGTTGTGCACACAATCACTCTTCAATATCTGTGCAAGACTTTCTGAAAAGTCCTGAGAGACCAGAGCCACTGGTCTGTGTTTCAACGAAGAGTAGAGCTGAGATGCAAGAAAGGGGAGTGTAGTAGTGGTTGTATGTAATTTACACCCATCACCTGTTACATGAGCATGGCTGAAATCATCCACAGACCCTTGAATGGGGAGAGGATGTGGGTCCTTTGAGGATGAAGAGAAGCCTGTAGGTTGATCGAACTCTGGAACATTGGCCTGGCAAAGCACTTCAGCTTCTCTTGGAGGGATTCTTGGGGGTCAGAGTGTGTCACCAGGAGCATTTGGTAAGGGAAAGTTAATGGAGTGCTGTTCTGATCAAATTTACACATGTAAAGCTGGAGTGACATAGTTGAAGTCACTGTTATTGAATTCAGAACCTGGCCCTAAGAATTTATCCAATGTGCTGGAAAGAGGCAGTGGCATAATTTGGACTCTCAGGAGTGGAGAAAATAAAGAATATACATAATGAGTCAATGAAACATTTATAAATAGCTTCAGTGCAGGATAGATAAATACAATGACTGTTTTCACCATGCACTTGCCATGTGTTTACACATGTCATCGTAGAATGGGCCACACTCAGAAGAGGAGGGCCAGAAAGGGGGTCTGTGTGAAGGTCACAATTGTAAAATCACACAGTGCTGAAATAGGCTGTGGAACTCCCAGCCACAAGATATCAATGGGGTCAAGAGCTTAGCAGGACTCAAAGAGGGACTGAATGTTTATATGGGTAACCAGGAAATCCAATTACAGTAATGAGGGTTGTGCCGGGTTGGATCACAGAATCCCTCTTGGGGCTGCCAACTGATGTGCCAAGACTACTTCTGCCCCTGCTTCCCTGCCAGCCTGGGACTCCAGAGCCCTGCCTTGTTGTGCCAGACACGCTTGTCGGCCAAAAACCCAGACCCAGGGTCTGAACCATGTCCCCTAACAACTGTAGGCTTAAGTGAAAGCAGCTTAAGAAGTGTTCCTGTCTTTAACACTCAGATGCCCAACCCCCTATGGGGTCCAAACCCCAAATTAATCCATTTTACCCTGTATAAAGCTTATACAAGGTAAACTCATAAATTGTTCTCCCTCTATAAAACTGATAGAGAGATATGCACAGCTGTTCNGCCCCCCCCCCCCCCCCCCCCGGTATTAATACGTACTCTGGGTTAATTAATAAGTAAAAGGTGATTTTATTAAATACAAGAAGTAGGATTTAAGTGGTTCCAAGTAGTAACAGACAGATCAAAGTGAATTACCAAGCAAAATAAAATAAAACACACAAGTCTATGCCTAATACAGCAAGAAAATTGAATACAGATAAAACCTCACCCTCAGAGGTGTTCCAGTAAGCTTCCTTTTATAGACTAGTCTCCTTCTAGTCTGGGTCCAGCAATCACTCACACCCCCTGTAGTTACTGTCCTTTGTTCCAGTTTCTTTCAGCTTAATGGAGCAGCTGGTACGGGAACCCACAAGGGGAGAGTCAACTCTAGATTTAGTCCTGAGTGGAGCGCAGGAGCTGGTCCAAGAGGTAACTATAACAGGACCGCTTGAAAATAGTGACCATAATACAATAGCATTCAACATCCCTGGGGTGGGAAGAATATCTCAACAGCCCAACACTGTGGCATTTAATTTCAAAAGGGGGAACTATGCAAAAATGAGGGGGTTAGTTAAACAGAAGTTAAAAGGTACAGTGACTAAAGTGAAATTCCTGCAAGCTGCATGGGCGCTTTTTAAAGACACCATAATAGAGGCCCAACTTCAGTGTATACCCCAAATTAAGAAACACAGTAAAAGAACTAAAAAAGAGCCACCGTGGCTTAACAACCATGTAAAAAGAAGCAGTGAGAGATAAAAAGACTTCCTTTAAAAAGTGGAAGTCAAATCCTAGTGTGGCAAATAGAAAGGAGCATAAACACTGCCAAATTAAGTGCAAGAATGTAATAAGAAAAGCCAAAGAGGAGTTTGAAGAAGGGCTAGCCAAAAACTCCAAAGGTAATAACAAAATGTTTTTTAAGTACATCAGAATCAGGAAGCCTGCTAAACATCCAGTGGGACCCCTGGATGATCGAGATACAAAAGGAGCGCTTAAAGACGATAAAGTCATTGCGGAGAAACTAAATGGATTCTTTGCTTCAGTCTTCACGGCTGAGGATGTTAGGGAGATTCCCAAACCTGAGCCGGCTTTTGTAGGTGACAAATCTGAGGAATTGTCACAGATTGAAGTGTCACTAGAGGAGGTTTCGGAATTAATTGATAAACTTAACATTAACATGTCACCGGGACCAGATGGCATTCACCCAAGAGTTCTGAAAGAACTCAAATGTGAAATTGCGGAACTATTAACTAAGGTTTGTAACCTGTCCTTTAAATCGGCCTCTGTACCCTATGACTGGAAGATAGCTAATGTAATGCCAATATTTAAAAAGGGCTCTAGAGGTGATCCCAGCAATTACAGACCTGTAAGTCTAACGTCGGTACCGGGCAAATTAGTTGAAGCAATAGTTAAGAATAAAATTGTCAGACACATAGAAAAACAAACTCTTGAGCAATAGTCAACATGGTTTCTGTAAAGGGAAATGGTGTTTTACTAATCTATTAGAGTGCTTTGAAGGGGTCAACAAACATGTGGACAAGGGGGATACAGTGGACATAGTGTACTTAGATTTCCAGAAAGCCTTTGACAAGGTCCCTCACCAAAGGCTCTTACGTAAATTAAGCTGAATGGGATAAAAGGGAAGGTCCTTTCATGGACTGAGAACTAATTAAAAGACAGGGAACAAAGGGTAGGAATTAATGGTAAATTCTCAGAATGTAGAGGGTAACTAGGGTCAGTCCTCGGACCAATCCTATTCAACTTATTCATAAATGATCTAGAGAAAGGGGTAAACAGTGAGGTGGCAAAGTTTGCAGATGATACTAAACCTCTCAAGATAGTTAAGACCAAAGCAGATTGTGAAGAACTTCAAAACATCTCACAAAACTAAGTGATTGGGCAACAAAATGCCAAATGAAATTTAATGTGGATAAATGTAAAGTAATGCACATTGGAAAAAATAACCCCAACTATATATACAATATGATGGGGGCTAATTTAGCTACAACGAATCAGGAAAAAGATCTTGGCGTCATCGTGGATAGTTCTCTGAAAATGTCCACGTAGTGTGCAGAGGCGGTCAAAAAAGCAAACAGGATGTAGGAATCATTAAAAAGGGGATAGCGAATAAGACTGAGAATATATTATTGCCCTTATATAAATCCATAGTATGCCCACATCTCGAATACTGCGTACAGATGTGGTCTCCTCATCTCAAAAAACATATACTGGCACTAGAAAAGGTTCAGAAAAGGGCAACTAAAATGATTAGGGGTTTGGAACGGGTCCCATATGAGGAGAGATTAAAGAGGCTAGGACTCTTCAGCTGGGAAAAGAGAAGACTAAGGGCGGATATGATAGAGGTATATAAAATCATGAGTGATGTTGAGAAAGTGGATAAGGAAAAGTTATTTATTTATTCCCATAATACAAGAACTAGGGGGCACCAAATAAAATTAATAGGCAGCAGGTTTAAAACAAATAATAGGAAGTTCTTCTTCACGCAGAGCACAGTCAACTTGTGGAACTCCTTACCTGAGGAGGTTGTGAAGGCTAGGACTATAACAGCATTTAAAAGAGAACTGGATAAATTCATGGCGGTTAAGTTCATTAATGGCTATTAGCCAAGATGGGTAAGGAATGGTGTCCCTAGCCTTTGTTTGTCAGAGGGTGGAGATGGATGGCAGGAGAGAGATCACTTGATCATTGCCTGTTAGGTTCACTCCCTCTGGGGCACCTGGCATTGGCCACTGTCGGTAGACAGGATACTGGGCTAGATGGACCTTTGGTCTGACCCGGTACGGCCATTCTTATGTTCTTATGTTATGTTCTTATCCTTGGGGGTGGAGAGGGTATCTCTTGAGCCAGCTGAAGACCAAATGGATGGGTCTCCCAGGGGTTTATATATACTTTCTCTTGTGGGTGGATACCCCTCCCTCCCTCTATGTAGAATTCCAGCTACAAGATGGAGTTTTGGAGTCACTTGGGCAAGTCACATGTCCATGAATGACTCAGAATTTACAGGTAGCAGACATGGTTAACATGCTATCTTGAACATCCTCATGTTGACATCTTATGTGGATTGGAGCCTTCCAAGTTCCATTGTCCGTTAAGTGCTTCTTGATTGGGCACTTAACTTGCAAATTCCTTTCTAAAGAAACTGACCAAATGCCTTACTAAGGTTATTTAAAACCAAACAAGTATACAGCCAATATTCATAACTTCGAATACAACAATGACACATGCATACAAATAGAATGAATATATTCAGTAGATCATAACCTTTACATAGATATGTTGCATGGCATATGTAGCATAAAACATATTCCAGTTATGTCATATATACATTCATAACCATATTTCCATAAAGCCTTATGGGGTACACCATCAGAAGGATTTTTTTTAAAGTCTTCGAAGGGCTCTAAACCTTCCTAATTGACACACAAAATATGTCTAACTAGTGGGTGTCTGGGGGAAACACTCCCTGGGGGCAGGTTATCTCATATCTGCCGATTTCAGGGATTCTTCCACCTTCCTCTGAAGCATCTGGACCTGGCCATTGGATACTGAGCTAGATGGACTACAGGTCTAATCCAGTCTGGCAATTCCTATCTTCCTACTGGTCATGTAAATCCAAGACTATGTTTTTCCTGATCTTCCTTAAGCTCGTGGGAGTCTCTAGACTTGCAGTGGGAGCAGAAAGATGTCTTGTTAATAGGGCTGTCGATTAATCACAGTTAACACATGCAATTAACTAACAAACAATTAATCATGATTAAAAAAATTAATCGTGATTAATCACAGTTTTAATCGCACTGTTAAACAATAGAATACCAACTGAAATATATTAAATATTTTCAGGTGTTTTTCTACATTTTCAAATACATTGATTTCAGTTATGACTCAGAATACAATGTATAGTGTTCACTTTATATTATTTTTATTTGTACTGTAAATATTTGCACTGTAAAAATGATAAACAAAATAAATAGTATTTTTCAATTCACCTCATACAAGTACTGAAATGTAATGCCTTTATCATGAAAGTGCAACTTACAAATGTAGATTTTTCTTTGTTACATAACTGCACTCAAAAACAAAACAATGTAAAACTTTAGAGCCTACAAGTCCACTCAGTCCTACTTGTTCAGGCAATCGCTAAGATGAACAATTTTGTTTACATTTACGGGAGATACTGCTGCCTGCTTCTTATTTACAATGTCACCTGAGAGTGAGAACAGATGTTCACATGGCACTTTGTAGTTGGCGTTGTAAGGTATTTACATACCAGATATCCTAAACATTTGTATGCCCCTTCATCCTTTGGCCACCATTCCAGAGGATATTCGTCCATGCTGATGACACTCGTTAAAAAAATGTGTTAATTACATTTTTGACTTAACTGCTTGGGGGAGAATAGTATGTCTCCTGCTCTGTGTTTCCCACATTCTGCCATATATTTCATGTTATAGCACAGGGGTAGGCTACCTATCGCACGTGTGCCGAAGGCGGCACACGAGCTGATTTTCAGTGGCACTCACACTGCCCGGGTCCTGGCCACCGGTCTAGGGGACTCTGCATTTTAATTTAATTTTAAATGAAGCTTCCTAACATTTTAAAAACCTTATTTACTTTACATACAAAATAGTTTAGTTATATATTATAGACTTATAGAAAGAGACCTTTTAAACATTAAAATGTATTACTGGCACGCAAAAGCTTAAATTAGAGTGAATAAATGAAGACTCGGCACACCACTTCTGAAAGGTTGCCGATCCCTGTTATAGCACTTTCACTGCAGATTTGACAAAATGCAAAGAAGGTACCAATGTGAGCTTTCTAAGGATAGTTACAGAACTCAACCCAAGGTTTAAGAATCTTCTTTTGGAAGAAGTGACTTCCAAGATCTGAGAGGGACGAGGTGTGGAGCATGCTTTCAGAAGTCTTAAAAGAGCAACACTCAGATGCAGAAACTACAAAACCAGAACGACCGAAAAAGAAAATCAACCTTCTGCTGGTGGCATCTGATTCAGATGATGAAAATGAACATGTATCGGTCCGCACTGCTTTCATCATTATCAAGCAGAACCCATCAGCAGCAGGAACGCATGTCCTCTGGAATGGTGGTTGAAGCATGAAGGGATATATGAATCTTTAGCGAATCTGGCATGAAAATATCTTGCAACGCCAGCTACAAGAGTGCTATGCGAACGCCTGTTCTCACTTTCAGGTGACATTGTAAACAAGAAGCGGTCAGCAATATCGCCTGCAAGTGTCAACAAACTTGTTTGTTTGAGCGATTGGCTGAACAGGAAGTAGGACTGAGTGGACTTGTAGGCTCTAAAGTTTTAAAGTGTTTTATTTTTGAATGCAGTTATTTTTGTACATTATTCTACATGTGTAAGTTCAATTTTCATGATAAAGAGATTGCATTACAGTACTTGTATGAGATGAATTGAAAAATACTATTTCTTTTGTTTATTACAGCATAAATATTTGTAATAAAAAATAGTGAGCACTTTACACTTTGTGTTCTGTGTTGTAATTGAAATCAGTATATTTGAAAATGTAGAAAACATCAACAAATTTTAAATAAATGGTATTCTATTAGTTTTTAACAGTGCGATTAATCACACTATTAATTGTGATTAATTTTATTAATTGCTTGACAGCCCTACTTATTAAATATCATCTAGTCTTCTGTTCTTTTTCCTTTTAGGAAGGAAAGTTCAAAACTCCTCGGACCTGCTCAGTACATTATGTCAGCTGCCAATGACACCAAACTCAAATTTGCAGTGTTCCTTCTCACCGGGATACCTGGGCAGGAAGACGTCCATCTCTGGATCTCTATCCCCTTCTGCTTCATGTATGTTATTTCCATAGTAGGAAATTCAGTCATTCTGTTAATTATAAAAACAGATCCAAGCCTCCATGAGCCCATGTACATTTTCCTTTCCATGTTGGCCGTCACAGACCTTGGCTTATCGATATCCACCATGCCGACGACACTGGGTATGTTCTTATTTAACTCAAGGGAGATCAGCCTCGGTGCCTGTTTTGCCCAGCTGTTCTTCATCCACTTGTTTTCGTTCACTGAATCCTCCGTACTGTTGTTGATGGCCTATGACCGCTTCGTTGCGATCTGTAACCCATTGAGATATGCTTCCATCTTAACCCCACCGAGAATAGCCAAGATGGGAATCGTGTTTGTGCTAAGAGGGGTGGCTGTAATATTCCCACTCCCCTTTCTCCTGAAACACTACCGATACTGTCGAGCCAGTGTCCTCTCCCATTCCTACTGCATAAACCAGGAGGTCATGAAGATGGCTTGTTCGGATATCAGAGTCAACTACATCTATGGCTTGTTTATTACAATCTCCACAGTGGGGTTGGACTCGCTGCTCATCCTCCTCTCTTACGTGATGATCCTCAAAACAGTGCTGAGCATCGCATCCCACGCGGAGCGCCTCAGGGCCCTGAGCACCTGCGTCGCCCACCTCTGCGCCCTCCTGCTCTTCTACATGCCAATAGTCGGCTTGTCTGTCATACACAGATTTGTGAAGAGCTCTTCTCCCTGGCTTCAAATTCTCATTGGCTACGTCTACCTGGTTGTCTCACCCGTGATGAACCCAATCGTGTACAGTGTGAAAAACAAACACCTCCGTGCGAGGATAATCAGGGTGTTTGTCAAGTGAAGGGTCAGCTCATCACCCAGATCCAGTGCTAGTGACATGGGAGATGAAAAACATGAGCCAGCTATTACATCCTGGACCTTTACATCAAGACAACATGAGCTATTCATCTCCACTATGTAGAGAGAGTTTCTGACGGAATCTAAGGCCTGGAGCAGTGGGAGAGGGGCTGGTGAGGAAGGACTGTGAACTGGGGTAAGGAGACCAA
The DNA here is from genome assembly GCA_003942145.1 of Platysternon megacephalum. Lineage (NCBI taxonomy): Eukaryota > Metazoa > Chordata > Testudines > Platysternidae > Platysternon > Platysternon megacephalum. Next base: position 137,806 of record QXTE01000283.1, on the reverse strand, counting down.
GGGTGTCAGGAGCATTTACAAAGTGACTGTGTTCACATGAGCCAGGGGACTGGTGGGATGTTGGCCCATAAAAAGCTGTACCGGTGGCTGCTCAGACCTCAGAATTCCTGTCCATACAGTCAATAAAGACAAGAGATTTTTTTTTTTTTTTAAAGTCTTGTTACAGGCTCTACACCTTCCTGATTTACACCACAAAATATGTCTAACTAGTGGGTGTCAGGGGGAAACTTTCCCTAGGAGCAGGTTATCTCATAGCTTCCCATTGCAGGGCTTCCTCCACCTTCCCCTGAAGCATCTGGAATTGGCCACCAGATACTGCGCCACTGAACTACAGGTCTGATCCAGTCTGGCAATGCCTATCTTCCTGTCATTGGTGTAAATCCAAGAGTATGTTTTTGCTGATCTACCTTGAGTTCTTGGGCATTTCTAGACTTGCACTGAGAGCAGAAAGATGTTTCTTTAAATATCATCCAGTCTCCTGTTCTTTTTCCTTTTAGGAAGGAAAGTGGAAAACTTCTAGGACCTGTCCAGTACATTATGTCATCTGTCAATGACACCAAATTCCAATTTGCAGTGTTCCTTCTGACTGGGCTACCTGGGAGGAAGACATCCATCTCTGGATCTCCATCTCCTTCTGCTTCATTTATGTTTTTTCAATATTGGGAAATTCAACCATTCTATTCATTATAAAAACAGATCCAAGCCTCCATGAGCCCATGTACATTTTCCTTTCCATGTTGGCCATCACAGAGCTTGGTATATTGATAGCCACCATGCCAACGATACTGGGCATATTCTTGTTTAACTCTAGGGAGATCAGCCTTGATGCCTGTTTTGCCCAGCTCTTCTTCATCCACTCGCTTCAATGCATTGAATCCGCCGTGCTCTTGTTGATGGCCTTTGACCGCTTCATCGCGATCTGTAACCCACTAAGATATGCTTCCATCTTAACCCTACCGAGAATACCCAAGATGGGACTGTTGTGTGTGCTAAGAGGTGTGGCTATAATACTCCCACTGCCCTTGTTCCTGGATCAGTTCCGATACTGTCGAGCCAATGTCCTCTCCCATTCCTATTGCCTGCACCAGGAAGTCATGAAGATGGCTTGCTTGGATATCAGTGCCAACAGCATCTATGGGTTGTTTGCTAAACTCTTAACAATGGGGTTGGACACACTGCTCATCTTCCTCTCTTACATGATGATCCTCAAAACAGTGGTGGACCCTCAGGGGAAGTGGAGGAGCAGGGGGCAGGCCCTAGTGGGGAAAGATAGGGCAGTTTGTGGGGCCTCAATAGAAAAGGAGGAGCAGGAGATGCGGCAAACCTGAACCAACACAGACCCCAGGAAGCAGGGTGGTGGGGGGCTCTTGAGCAAAGGAGAAGGATGGAAGCAGAGCCTGTGTTATAGAATAGACTGAATATATGTGACGCCACAAAGGGGGTTCTTCTTTTAAGTATCCCAGACTGAGAGTAAGTCATTGCAAGGACCTTAGAGGAAAGGGCAGGGTGGCTGCAGGGCTACCTCAGGCCACAAGTGGACAATCTGGGGCGGTCCCCATCGGCAGTGACTTGGCCAGAGTGTGCTGTGCTCTTGGAAGCCTGTCTAACTTAGCTTGTAGTGATACGTGAGATAGATGAGTGTAGACGTGTGACAGCTGCCTGGTATTTTAAAACCATTTTCTTTAATGCTTTGTGCTGTTTGCTAATAAACCTATTAGATTTAAGGAGGCTGGGGGTGACTGTACAGCTCTGGTCACAAGCACCCAAAGGGAAGAGACTGAGGTGTCCAGTCAGATTTGCTTGGTGATAAGCCTTTAGCATAGATGAGGTTTTGTTCCCAGCTCGAAGAGTGGGACAATTGTGAGATTTCCCCCAAGGCAGGAAAGGACCCGGTTTAGAGCATAAAGAGACCATATTTCCTGGTTTTATTGTGACAATCCTGATTCTTCTTGGCCAGTGTCTATCCTTGTTGAGTGCCTGTCAGCATTCGGAGTAGCAACTTGTTCAAGTTGCATCCAAGATAACGATCCACTGAAGACCATGATTCACAGAGTCATAGAATTTAAGGCCAGAAGGAGCCATTACATCATGTAGTCCAGAGGTCCAAACTGGGGGAGAGCCCCCCTGGGGGGTGCGGAATGTATATGGGGGGGGCACAACCCACTGCAATGAATAACTAGCCAAGCTGATTTCTCCAGACAGAGCTGATCCTCAGATTGCACTGTGCGTTTGACTCTAGGCGGTGCTGTGCATTTTGATGGATTTCTGTTAAGCTTGTGTAGCATTATGCAATGACATTACCATCTGTATGTGGATCTGTTTGCTACGGGGCAGTGTGCACATTTCATTCTAAGCAGGGACCACAGTCACAGTTTTGCTTTTTCTCTGATTCCAATGGATCGTTGGTTACCCCCGTATTGAGCCCAATGACTTGTGTTTGACTAACGCATCACTTTTGTTCCTCTAAAGCGTGTCTTTCAGGAAGGCATCCAGTCTTGGTTTGGAGGTATCAGGAGAATTCCCCCACCTTCCTTGGGAGCTTATTCCACTGGTTAAGCACCATCACTGTTAAAATATGTGTGCCTCATTTCCAAATTTAATTTGTATGGCTTCAGTTTCCTGCCATTGGTTCTTGTTATACCTTTCCCTGCTAGATTAAAGAGCCCGTTAGTAGCTGGTATTTCATCCCTGTGAAAGTGCTTGTACACTGTCATACAGTCAGCTCTCAATCTTCCCTACTTCTACTCACTGCACCCCTGTTTATTCAGCCAACAGTAAGTTGGAAACGACAGAGGAGGAGAAAGACCTGGGTGTATTAGTCAATCCCAGGGTGACTGTGAGCCACCGATGTGTTGCGGCTGTGAACAAGGCAGATGAGATCCTAGAATATGTCAGGCGAGATAGGGAACTATTAATATCCTTATACAAGGCACTGGTGAGACCTCCTCTGACAAACTGTGTAAAATTCTGGTCAATCGTATTCCAGAAAGAAGAATTCAGACTGGAAGAGGTGCGGAGAAGGGCTCCTAGGATAGTCAGGGCAATGGAGGGCCTGGCTTATGAGGAGACTAAAGAACGTGGTTGGTTTAGCCTAAAACAACGCAGGCTGAGCTGGGATTTGATTGTTCTATAAATACGCCAGTGGTGGGGGGTAAATGCCAGGGAGGGAGACGAGCTCCTGAATCTAAAGGCCAGTGTGGGCAAAAGAACAAATGGGGATCAACTGGTCAGGAGCAAATTGACGCTGGAAAGGAGGAGGAGGTTTCTGACCATCTGAGCAGGGAGGTTCTGGAACAGCCTCCCAACAGGAGCAGTGGGGATTGCGGGGAGAAACAACTGCACTTGTTTTAAGATGGAGCTGTGACTCTGTATGGAATCTGGGGGACACTTTAGGATATTATGAATACCAGTATTGTATAATTGCAATGAGTTATGCCAGATATGCCATGTAAGATATCTGCAAAAATGTTATAATTTGCCAGATATTATAATCTTGTTTATATGTTTGTATCACTTTTGTATTATGAGTTATAGATATGTCTGTATGTCTGTATTTCAAACTTGTGCTATGCTTCCTGGTGACATCCTCAGACAGTCTGGCATCAGCACTGTGTAGCCTGCTTGATGGCCCATTAAAGGACCATCAGTTATACAACTGACCTATTGAGAGAAGGCAGATACACCATATGACTCAGCAAGGCATGCCGGGACATGCCTATGGACAGAAAAGGCTTCCAAGCCATGTGCTGGGCAGCTTGTGTTTGTATGTATTTGACTGTTTTAGCATTTAACATCTCTCTTCTTGTCTTTTCTTTTTTTCTTTATAATAAACCTTTAGTTTTAGACACTAAAGGACTGGCCGGCAGCGTGGTATTTTGGGTAAGATCCAAACCTATACTGACCTGGTAACCGTTTGGGGTCAGAAGAACATTTTGTATTTGTGAGCAGAGTTGTTTAAATAACTTCTCACTGCACTGGACCTAGGTGCTCATTGGGAGCCAGAGAACTGGAATGCAATAAAGGGGGCTGGGTGACTGGTTGGGAAGTTTAACTTCAGTGTTACCCACCAGTCTTGGGAGTATCTGCTCTCCCTTTTGCAGCCTGCCCTGACCTTGGCATTTCCAGTGAAGGCTGCCCCGGGCACTCTGTGTCACAGGAGCTTGACAGGTTTATGCACCTGATAAGCCAGGATCGTCTGTGATAGCAGGGGACTGGGCTCAGGGATGCAGGGGGTCCCTTCCAGTGTCCCTATGGGTCACATTCACCCATTTTCCGTCACACTGAGAGCTCATGTGGAGTTGCTTGTCCACTATGACCTGGCTCCATGCCCAGGCTGATGGATTTGTCCCTCAATAGATTCAGGAGAAAGCACGACTCAGCGTTATCATCTGGAAAAGGAATTGTTCTTGAGTTCCTGTTTAGTGATGTCACAGGAGTTTAATTCCCTGAGTTTCTGGTAATTTCAGCATGCTGAGCTGCCAGCTGCCCCCTCCCCAGCCACTAGCCCGAGAGAAGACGGATGGTTCAGTTGTTAAAGTGCTAACCTGGGACTCAGAAGAACTGGCTTCAGTTCCAGGCGCTCCCAAAGAGTTCTTCTGTGACCTTGGTCAACTCACTTAGTCCCTTGATGCCTTAGCAACTTGTGTTTTAATACGGCTCAATGTAGAGGTTTACATCTAGGAACAAGGGGTGCAGGCCATCATTACCGGATGGGGGACCAAATCCTGGGAAGCAGTGACTCTGAAAAGACTTGGGGGTCATAATTGGCTGAACATGAGCTCCCAGTGTGGCACTACTGATGAAAAAGCTAGAGCAATCCGGGATGTACAACCAGGAAAATCTTGTGTAGGAGCAGATAGGTTATTTTACTTCTGTGTTTGGCCCCGGTGTGACTACTGCTGGGATTCTGTGTCCAGTTCTGGTGGCTACAGTTCAAGAAGGATGATGATAAATTGTACAGGGGTCAGAGAAGAGCCCAGAGAATGTTTAAATGCTTAGAAAACCTGCCTCAGAGTGATAGACTCATGGATCTCAATCTATTTAGCTTAACAAAGAGAAGGTTAAGGGGTGACTTCATCGCAGTCTGTAAGTACCTGAATGGGGAACAAAAGTTTAACAATGGGCCCTTCAGTCTAGCAGAGAACGTTATAACAGGATCCAATGGCTGGAAGCTGAAGCTAGACAGTATCAGACTGGAAGTAAGGTGGAATCTTTTGGACAATGAGGGTAATTAACCACTGGAACAATTTACCAAGGGCCGTGGTAGATTTTCCAGCACTGACAATTGTTATATCAAGGTAGGGTGTTGTTCTAACAGCTCTGCTATAGAAGTTATTGTGAGGCAGGTCTCTGGCCTGTGCTAGGCAGGGGGTCAGACTAGGTGATCACAGTGGTGCCTTCTGGCCTTGGGATCTGCCCAGCGGTGTTAGTAGCACGGCCCTGTCGCACGGGGTGTTGTACTGATAAATACGTTACAGATTGTGAGGCGCTCGGACGCTACAATAACTGGGGCCAGAGCTAAGTGCTGTAGAGAGATTTCAGCTCTGTGTGCCCCATAAGGGCGATTTGGGGCACTGGGTGGAGAACCTGAACTCCTCCCCCACCCAGCTGAAGTATCTGATGTGCTGGGACTACCTCTAAGCCCGTTTTCCCTGGCAGCTTGGGACTTCAGTACCATACCTTGTTGAGCCAGACACACTAGCCTGCTACAAAGACAGCCCCAGGTCTGAACCACATCCCCCAAAGCTGCGGGCTTAACTAAAAACAGCTTAAGAAGTGCTCCTGTCTCCAACACCCAGATACCCAGTTTCCAATGGGGTCCAAACCCCAAATAAATCCATTTTACTCTGTTTAAAGCATATACAGGGTAAACTCATAAGTTGTTCGCCCTCTATAGCACTGATAGAGGGATATGCACAGCTGTTTGCTACCCAGGAATTAATTATTTGCTCTGGGTTAATCAATAAGTAAAAAGTGATTTTATTAAATATAAAAAGTAGGATTTAAGTGGTTCCAAGTAATAACAGACAGAATGAAGTAAGTTACCAAGCAAAATAAAATAAATCATGCAAGTCTATCCTAATACAGTAGGAAACTAAATGCATGTAAATATCACCCTCAGAGATCTTCCAATAAGCTTCTTTTACAGACTAGACTTCCTCCTAGTCTGGGTCCAGCAATCACTTACACCCCCACAGTTACTGTCCATTGTTCCAGTTTCTTTCAGGCATCTCTTTGGGGTTGAGAGGGTATCTTTTGAGCCTGCTGAAGACAAAATGGAGGGGTTTTTCAGGGCCTTTTATATTCTCTCTCTTGTACAACATCCCAGCCACAAGATGGGGTCTCTAGCCACCTGTGCAAGTCACATGTCTATGAAAGATTCAGCTTTTTGCAGGCCAATGCCATTGTTTACATGTTAGTTTGAATGTACCCAGGAAAGCTCAGATGTGGATTGGTATCTCCCAAAGTCCATTGTTAGTTAAGTATTCCCAATTACTTGAATAACCCCTTCACACTATGTTGACCAAATCTGTTGTATATGCTTCCTACAGCAAACACTTTAAATACAAGCATAGTGCCAACACTCATAACTTCAGATATAAAAATGCTAAATGCATACAAATAGGATGAATATATTCAGTAGATAATAACCTTTGCAAAGATATGTTACATGGCATATCTAGCATAAAACATATTTCAGGTATCTCATATTTACACTCATAAGCATTGTGGAGAATATACCCCCCCCCCCCTTCTTTGTCCCCTCAGGTTGTTTCTCCCTCCTTTCCTATCTATTCCCCCACTGACCTTGCCCTGGGCCTAAACCAGTCTCCCTCCTACTCCTCTTCACCAGCCTCTGTCAAGCAAGGCCTGCTTGGTGTTCACTCAAACCCAAGCCAGAACCACACTGCCCGGGCAGGAGGGAGGAAGTGGGGGCCGAAAGAAAGGGGAACTGGAACATTTGCAAGAATATTTGGCAGCACTCCAGCCTAAACTGTCTGCATAACTTCTGCTTTTGTAACAAGCTTTTGTTTTAAGTGTCAAGCCATATAGTCTATCTGTAATCAATGTTGTATACTGATATATGGGTAATAAGCATCTCTCAATAACCTGTAACAATTAGCATAGCAATAGGCCTAGTGATTATATCAAGGGGTGGGCACAACATCCCTCCCTTGCTCCACTATGTAACTCCTGTTCTCAATACCCTATTAATGCTTATAAATTAGAAGAGATATATTAACATCAAAACTGTCATTCAGGCTGTAACCCATATTGAAATGTACCCTTGATCTTGTGAAACCGGAATGTGTGCTCATGTTTTTGCCTTGGCATAAGCAATAACCACTGTCTGCCCTTTTGTGAACCCTTGCTTGCCCAAACCAGGAAATCACCCCCCTCCTCTAAATGCTTGGCAGTGACACATGTGCGGTTGCGGTTTAAGACTATAAATTTGTACAAGACCGTTAATCGGGGCTGGCAGGTTTCGACCTGCTGCCCCAACGCGTTGGTGATCGGGGGCTGCTGATTTCGGTCGGCTGCCCCAGCGCGTTGGTGTGTTTGTGTGAGCTCAATAAACGGGCCTCAGGCTTGAGACTATAATTCAAATTTTCTGCCTAGGAGTGGTTTGTCCCTGACAGGTCAAATGACTGCCTAGGGGGTCGTTTCCGCGACAGATTGGGGGCTCGTCCGGGATCACACGCTCCCCGCCGGACAGGAGGACCGTGGACCACTTCCACACCGACCCCAGGCGCCAGGTAAGAGACCATTGTCTCTAATTGGGTTTCGGTGGGGAGTTGCCCGTAGGCTCCTGGTTCGACTGAGGACACGCTGTGATCTGAACTCATAACGGCACTTGTTTGCTGCAGCTCTCCTGCCTGAGGTTTGTCCGTCTTCTATGTGAGTATGTCTATCCAACTTCTTGGATGTATTGTTGTCTTGTTCTATTTAGCTGTTCTGTGGTCAGTGTTTGTCTGTCAGTAAAGTGTACCCCTTAAGTAAAGTGTTAAGTGTTTTAGATCCCCGGGTGAGGTTCCCCCGGGGTTGTGGTCACTGGTCCCCTGGTCCCCTGGAACCCTTGGAAGTACTTGGAGAATAATTGGTAAATTTGGAGTTTGGAGTGACCACAGGCCCCACCAAGATTGACTCAGCTTTGTGCGCTGAGGCCCCGGCCGGGTGTTGGGGTGGTCGTGCTCCGTTGAGGGAAGAAATATTCCTCGACCTGGGAGGTAGGAATACCAGCGTTGGGGCTGGGTTCCACGGAGTAGTGTAAAACCCCTGAGGTGGCTCGGGGAAAGGGCCGAGGCTCTCCCGGCGTGGGGAGTGGTATTAGGGGGCGTGCTAGTGAGAGTGTGAGTGTGGGTTGCAGTGTGTGTTCCTTCCCTTGCTTTCCCTCCGGGAACCTTGAGTTCCCTTGGACCCAGGGGCCCCTCGGCTACGTATTCCTTGGCAGTTGGATTTCTATCCCGTGCTTTAAGAGACGGGCTGCTGGGGAAGGGTTGTGAGGGGACCTAGCCTTTCCTAAAGTTTCTGGTATGTTTGAACCCCCTGGTGAATGACACGTGACCGAGTTTTACCTTCCCCCCAGTAGGGTGTCCTGGCCCTGGACTCTTCCTGACCAGCTGTGGTCAGGGTCGAGGTCAGGCGCCTGGCTGTTTTGTCCGGCTAGAAGCCTGGCACTTTAGGCTTTCCCCCCCACCCGGAGGGAGGGGGGAGACCCGGAACCCGCCCAACGTACCGGAGGCATTTGAGTAAGCACTCAGTAGTCCTGAGTGGTTTTCCTACCCCGTTCTAAAAGACGGGCTGGTGCTCATCGCCAGAAGGGGGTTGTGCGGCGACCACCGTTCTTACCTATCCCGTGGTGTGTGACTGTTGCTGTCTTCTCTCCCTTTGGGTATGTGTGGTATAAGTGAAGGGCACGCCATTAGTGATTTTTGTTCATTGTGTTTGTTGTTTTTAAGGTTGTATTGGGAATTGTAATAATTGGAAGTTTTCTTGGGTGGTTAGCAGTGTGGTTGGCCACCCACCTTAATTGTGTATAATGGGGGCGGGGGAATCAAAACAGACTCCCACCCCTGAAAAGGGCACTCCAGCTGCCTATATGTATGCCAGTTATGGTCCACCATCCTGTAAGTTCCTAGTGAAATGGAATTGGTATACTAAAGTTTTGCACCAGAAAGGGGCCCTGTTAACATATAAGGTCAGGCAAGGCCAGTTAAATGTTGGTATAAAAATACAGAAAAATGGTACCATACAATTAAAAGAAATAAAAAGGAAATTGGCAAGTGTTTTAACTTCAACTAAACCTGTAAAATTATTAAGTATTAAAAGCCCTTATATGTACCTCTCAAACAATGCCTCCCCTTATTAAGGAAATGTTCCCCTTGTATCATTTCCCAGGCATTGGCGTTTTGGGTCAGGATACCTTGGTGCCTGTGCATGCACCTTGGTCTCCCACAAAATTGTATAACTTGTTGTACCCTAAATAAAGTGTATCTAAATGTAACGGATCTCGCTCACCGTAAGGGTCCTGGCAGTTTTGCAAAGAAACCCTCCGAAGGAGGAGACCGACCCCAGCCCTTCCTCGTTGCAACAGGAACTGCTGGCTAAGGTCCCCCCTCCCTTCATTGTGGGCTGATCATGCCGACCCGGTTGGGTACATTGGGTCTGCCCAACCAGCTGAAATGTAATCAAGTCCAGCATAATGCTGTAGTATCCTCTTTCAAACTAGACCAAGAAAGAAGTTAAACCAGTAACCTACCGTGGGGGTGATGGGTTTTGGCTAGATCAGGAAAAAATCATCTCCTTGGTTTGGCTGAGGGTCATTAATCCTATGGTCAGTAAGTGTAGCTTCTTCGTTTTGCCGTGTTGCAAATGCTGTTGTTTTTCCTATATTTCCCATTGTCCCTAGCCCTGCTGCTATCCTTTCTTGTAATCCACCGGTATTGAGGGATTGTTGCCGCCTCAAGGGAAAAAATTATACTAAGTAAAAGAAAGAAAAAGGATCGGGCCCAGACAAACGGGCAACCACAGTTTGAGGAAGTTAAAAAAGAAAAGGGGGGTGAAGGGTAACCAGAGGTACCGGTGGTTGCTAGGGAAGGAACTGGGCAGTGGCTACGAAGGTTGGTTTTTTTACTTTCTTTTCAGTAACTGCAAAGTTAACCCTTTGTTTCTGGGTTGCTAAACAATCTTTGTTTGGGTAAAAGTCAAAAAATGTCAAACGCCAAAAAGTACTTCGATCAGGGTGCCCAATGCGGCTATTGGCACCCCACTGGTCCCAGCTCAAATATGTGTAGGGGAACCTAATAGATTTGTTAGTGTTTTGTCAGGCACTGGCAGGATGTGCTGGGTCTTTTTCCATATCGCAGCCCTGCCACTCGCTAAAGCGAAAAGACCGAGACCACGGGAAGGTCCATCACCAGGAGACCACCCTGGTCCCGTGCTGAGAAGCCCTTGTTGGGTCCGGTTGAGCGGTGTTAATAACCAAAAGTTGCTAACAAAAATTGGTATCAGTGTAAAAAATATTAGTGCTGGAAAGGCACGGTGGTAAAACTTGACATGTCTAAAGAAAAACAATTTCGAATTTATCTGGGTTTAGGCCCCACTGAAAGTTGAGCATCTAGGTGCTAAGGACAAGCACACTTCTGTAAGCTGTTTTCGGGTAAACCTGAAGCTTTGGGACAGGTAATTCGGACCCTGGGTCTGTGGTGAAGCAAATGGGTGTGCCTAGCTTCAGCAGAACAGGGTGCTGAAGTCACTAAGCTGGCAGGGAAAACAGAAACAGGGGTAGTCTTTGCACATCGGGTGACAGCTCCCAGGGGGTTTCAAAATCCAACCCGTCACAAGTACCCAACAGTCCCTCCGCGCCCCAGAACCCCATTATAGTGATGCCTCAATGGCATCAGATGGGGGAGATTGGGGAGAATATACCCCCCCCCCCCCCCCCTTCTTTGTCCCCTCAGGTTGTTTCTCCCTCCTTTCCTATCTATTCCCCCACTGACCTTGCCCTGGGCCTAAACCAGTCTCCCTCCTACTCCTCTTCACCAGCCTCTGTCAAGCAAGGCCTGCTTGGTGTTCACTCAAACCCAAGCCAGAACCACACTGCCCGGGCAGGAGGGAGGAAGTGGGGGCCGAAGGAAAGGGGAACTGGAACATTTGCAAGAATATTTGGCAGCACTCCAGCCTAAACTGTCTGCATCACTTCTGCTTTTGTAACAAGCTTTTGTTTTAAGTGTCAAGCCATATAGTCTATCTGTAATCAATGTTGTATACTGATATATGGGTAATCAGCCTCTCTCAATAACCTGTAACAATTAGCATAACAATAGGCCTAGTAATCATATCAAGGGGTGGGCACAACATCCCTCCCTTGCTCAACTATGTAACCCCCGTCCCCAACACCCTATTAATGCTTATAAATTAGAAGAAATATATTAACATCAAAACTGTCATTTAGGCTGTAATCCATATTGAAGTGTACCCTTGATCTTGTGAAACCGGAATGTGTGCTCATGTTTTTGCCTTTGCATAAGCAATAACCACTGTCTGCCCTTTTGTAAACCCTTGCTTGCCCAAACCAGGAAATCACCCCCCTCCTCTAAATGCTTGGCAGTGACACATGTGCGGTTGCGGTTTAAGACTATAAATTTGTACAAGACCGTTACTCGGGGCTAGCAGGTTTCGACCTGCTGCCCCAACGCGTTGGTGATCGGGTGCTGCTGATTTCGGTCGGCTGCCCCAGTGCGTTGGTGTGTGTTTCTGTGAGCTCAATAAACGGGCCTCAGGCTTGCGACTATAATTCAAATTTTCTGCCTAGGAGTGGTTTGTCCCTGACAGGTCAAATAACTGCCTAGGGGGTCGTTTCCGCGACACATATTTCTATAAAGCATTATGGGGTGCAATGTTACACCATCAGAACAATGCAGCGACCTCTTTGCTAAGCAGCATATGTGGTGTTGAGCAACCAACATCAGTGATCTGAGATCTGATCTAGCTGCCCATCTGCTTCGGGGTGGAATTTAAGGTATTGGTATTGACCTACGTAGGATCGGGTAGCTACTAGATCATCTGTCTTTCTCTCTCTCCACAGGCGATAATCTCCTTGTGATCGGAAGAAGTGCTTGAGTTGAAGCCCCCTCTGTATAAAAGTCGAAGGGTTTCCAACTCAACTTTGGAATCCAAATGCCCCCTCTGCTGCAAAGGAGCTGGAACAAGGCTGGGTACCTGGCCCACTGCCGCCAGACTTTGGAGATAGGTCTCATTCCTAGACAGGCACCCAACCTACAAAATACATGGGCACTAATCAGCACTCTCAGGAGAGAGAGAGCGAGAGCCAGAGAGGGCATTATTAGTCATTTTGTTAGTCAGCCAATCAATGATTAGAAGCTAAGCCATGTGGGCTAATATGACAAATCGCTCACCAAATCCTTTTGGCTAACAAATGCACTTGTAGGTTGGTTTTCAAAAAAACAAAAGGGTTCACTCTGCCAGAGAAGTCTTTGGAACTAGTTTTTCACCTAGCCTGGCAGGAATGGGCTCTCAGTGGAAAGACAAAACAATACAGATCTAACATTCTCTGGGTAACCGGGGAGGGCTGGAAAGGACCACAGCAATGGACATATGACAGTGGTGACTTCAATCGGTCTTTCTAACAAATCTGTTCTATTTCAACCACAAGTTATTGGGCTTGAGGCAGGAATTGCTAGGTGTAATTCAATGACCTGTTACACAGGAGCTGAGATTAGATCATTACATCCCTTCTAGCCTTTTAATCTATGAAGATGACTATGGCAGACTGTGCAGAACAGATTAACAGAAGGCTTCATGGTATGCAGATTTCATTAATGAAGGGCATATTAAGGAAGAATTTCAACAAATAAGTAAATATTAATAACAATTATTTACAATTAAGAGCAAGGTAAAAATGCTGAAAAATTATATTTTATTATGGTGGCATCAATAGTGAAGCCATAGTTAAAGTTGAGTCAATTTTTTCCCTTAGAGCCCGGATTCAACTTCTGTATCTATGAAAAATATGGTGTAGCTTCAGCCAACACTGCAACACTTCCTCTCTGAGTGCAGAATGAGTTTTCAGAGAATTTACAAGTCAACCTGCTAAGTAGTTTAGGAATGAATGCACGTAGTCTTCCTCCCTTCAAACTCCTTCTTCCTTATATGTATTCCACAGAACACCCCTAATTCCCTGTACAAAACAGGATACCTTATTCATGAAGGAGAAGCTGTAAGGGTACAGGACTGCAGTTTTGCTAACTGGGATTTTTTGGGGCAAACAAGACAAACTTTCCTTTTGGGAGGCTGTGACCATGGTCACTGGAGGGGCTATACTGAGAATGCTCAATCAGGGCAAACTGCAAGGAATAGGGCAGACAATCCCCAAAACTGATGGCTTATTCTTATAATTGATTCACCAAAACAGTAACCAAACAGCTTCTACCATACCTTACTGGTTACCAAGAAGCCAAAATACAGTTCTCTTTAAGCAATCCAGCCTTTGGCTCCCACCCAGACAGCCAAGTCCATCTAGTGAGGGTTATTTAAAATCTTATTCACCATCTGTAAAGTTCTACTACTCTCAAGAGATCGGACACATTACACACCAGGTCAAATACACACTTACAGCCAATTCTTATTAACTAATCTAAGATTTATTTCAACGGAAAAGGAAGAGAGTTATTGTGGTAAAAGATTGTTATACACACAGATATGAATCCAGTTCACAGGTCAGTTTCAAAGCAGAGATGGGGAGGCTGCCGATTTGTAGAAATCCTTCTGGAATTAATGGAAAAAATCATAGTCCAATAGGCAGACCATATGCAGAGTTTTTTCAGATTCTTCCTTAAGAATTGCAGGGCTAATCCAGAAGTCCTCCATCTTGTCACTTGAATTTCCCCTGACAAAGTTTAAGCAGATCTGAGATAGTAAGGATCAGGCCCCAAAGTCCTTTTATAAGTTTGAAGTTTGAAGTTCAGCTGATTAGCCTCTTGTCCGCAAATGATCACAGCAGGCCTTCCTTGGATGAAGAATAAGTAATGTGCATTGTTGCTTTGAAATAAATCTCTATGTCCTATGTATACACTGATAACTATTAGCATTGATTAGCATAAGGCAATTAAACATTGAAGAGCTTCGCAGGTAGTTTATTACAAACTTTAAAGAGAAATAAAAACAATATTATTATTACACCATAAGTTTCATCTAAATGTTTATATCCCCTTTTGACCTCTGAATCAAGAGAATAGATAATGAAACATTACTTACAGGAACTGAAATTTAGCATCTACAAGCTAATTTGGTCACATTGTTGAACTTCTAATACGATATACGTAACTTCTGATTCTCTAACAATACTGGCCTATATTTCAAGAACTCTAGTTTATTTACCATGGCTTTGCTAGCTATCTACAAGGAATGGCCCTGTTTACCATTTCAATACTTTTTAGTATGGCTTTAAAGGTTGCTTTTAGTTCAACCGGCCTGCTGGTTGCTTAATCCTCACTGGCTCAGCGTGACAGAGGCACTTGGACACCATGGGCCATATTGGCTCCTAGATATACAGACTAGACAGACCAAATCAGTGCCCCCATTGGAGTCTGTTAGTGGAATAGTTTTGAAAGATCTTCATGATCCGTTTACGAATCTCTTTGGTTTTTATGCTGTACACAATGGGATTGAGCACCGGGGGGAAGAGGAGGTGGAGATATGAGAGAAGAATTTGACTCTGAGGAAGAGCCTTTTGGTTGAACCTGTGAATCACAGACAAACTGATCAGCGGGATGTAGAAAAGCAGGGTGACACAGATGTGGGAGACACAGGTGTTCAGAGCCTTGAGACGCTCTTGCCAGGATGTGATACTCAGCACGGTCTGAAGGATCATGATGTAGGACAAGACAATGAGCACTGAGTCTAATCCCAGAGAAGACAGGACAATAAACAAACCATAGGAGCTGCTGGGCGTAGTGTCTGCGCAGGCCATCTTCATCACATCTGGATGCAAACAGTATGAATAAGAGAGAGGTTGGATCTTGCTGTAGGGCAACCTCTTGAGAAGAATGACAGCTGGGATATGCAGACCACCACCCCTGATTATTATCGCCAGCCCTATGTTTCCTATCCTTGCACTGGTTAAAAACGAAGTATATCTCAGCGGGTGGCGTATTGCAACAAAGCGGTCAAATGCCATAGCTAATAGTACAGAAGATTCCATGAGGAGGAAAGTGTGAATAAAGAAAAGTTGTGCCAGGCAGACATCAAGGCCAATTTCTCTGGCGTTAAACAGGAAGACGCTGAACATTGTTGGCAAGGTGGAAACAGATAAGCCAAGGTCGGTGACAGACAACATAGACAGGAACAAGTACATGGGCTGATGGAGATTCTGCTGTGTCTTTATCACAAACAGAATCAGACCGTTTCCTAAAATTGCAATGAGGTACATGGAACAGAAAGGGATGGACATCCAAGGGCTATCAGCTTCCAGCCCTGGGATGCTTGCCAGGAGGAATGTTGCAGGAGTCATGTTGGTTTCATTGCAGGTTGGCATGATGCACCGGGGAGGTTCTGGTCAGTTTATTAAACCACATCCCCTACAATTAAAAACAACATTATTAAAAATACATGACACCATGACAGAAAATATGGCCCATCCTGCCACTGCTCTTCAGACAGGTTGGAGTCAGTACCTTGATTAAAAACCCTTGTAGTAGTCACCGATCCCCAGCTCAGTTATAAAATTCCTTTACTAATAATATCCTGTTCTTATATAGAGCTTTGCATTCATAAATCTCAAAGTCATTTACAAAAGAGCACAAGCGTCCATGGGTCTGATTCAAAGCCCATTGACACTCATGGGAAGGAGGATGTAGATCCTCATTTAACTGAGGGGGAAACTAAAGCACAGAACAGGTAAGCAACTTGTGCAAGGCCAGGCAGGAGATCAGTGACAGAACTCAGGTCTCCCGGCTCTCAGCTGAGTGCCCCTTCACTAGACTGGACCACACCCTCTCCCCTAGATGGAGCTTGGCATATGAAGACTTGTATGAACTTATTAAAGGGAACATCAGAAAAGTAGAGTGGACCTGAACCCAAACCTTGGATCAGAACACCCCTGCATTCTGGAACAAGGTTTCAGTCTGGATCCAGATCTCAACTGTTTAGCTTGGGTCCACTATAAAAAATTAAATGATTTACCTATTTAAGAGGAGAAAAATGATGTGTCTTGTGAATGGCCCATGGGCTGAGAAGTGTTCGTACAAACTACTCAGTGATGACTGACAGTGACTAGTCCAAAGCCACACAAGGAGGCTGTGGTAGAACAGGGAACAAAATCCAGCTCTGCTGTGTTTTAGCTATAAACGCCAGTGTGCCCCTGCTGATGTACATGATGTTATTATTGGAGGGGAGGAGAACAAAAGAAAAGGAGCCTCTGAAGACTGTGAATGTTAGCTGTGTACTATCTTCATTCTAGATGCAACAGAGGCACATGACTTACAAGGAGAGGCTGAGAGAACTGGGGTTATTTAGTCTGCAGAAGAGAAGAGTGAGGGGGGATTTGTTAGCAGCTTTCAACTACCTGATGGGGGGTTCCAAAGAGGATGGAGCTCGGCTGTTTTCAGTGGTGGCAGATGACAGAACAAGAAGCAATGGTCTCAAGTTACAGTGGGGGAGGTCTAGGCTGGATTATAGGAAACACTATTTAGGAGGGTGGTGAAGCACTGGAATGGGTTACCTAGGGAAGTGGTGGAATCTCCATCCCTAGAGGTTTTTAAGGCTCGGCTTGACAAAGCCCTGGCTGGGATGATTTAGTTGGGGATTGGTCCTGCTTTGAGCAGGGGATTGGACTAGATGACCTCCTGAGGTCTCTTTCAACCCTGATATTCTATGATTCTATGCCTCCTTTGCTCACACTGGATGAGATCCACCCCTGTGCAGAGAGCCAGCATTCCTCAAACTGGAATTTTGCCATGTGCAAAGTTTACCGTGAAAAACCCTTTCCTCGGTTATGTGCATGACTCCTAGGGACATCAACTGGCTCAACTGGCCCTTACCCAGCAAAACCCTCATTGAAATTAAGTTTTGTTGGAGCAAAGACAAAGAGCTCAATTTTCCCACTTAGGATATCCCAGCAGACACTCCAGGGAGTGTTATATTCCAAGCAAGCACCATGCCTCCAGAAGCTGCATGAAATGCAAGTCACCCTTTCAGAGGTTACAGCACACTCTCCCATTGGCTAGAAACTACAGGCAGGTTAGTCAGAATTTGCCACTCCAGGGTTAATTGCACCCCTTGCTGTTAAGTGTCTGGTGCTAGTGACTGTCAGTTAGGTTTGGATGTGGTATGGCCATTCCTAGGTTCCTTGTTACCATACACAGCCCCAGGCAAGTCAATGGTACTTACGAAAAAGTGCCACAGGGAGTTAAAAACACAAGCTGGCTTTCACTGGGATTTGTGTTCTTCACTCATGGAAAATTCCACGCTACATGGGTAATTTTTGCACCACTGGGCTCTCAGATTGCAGGCACCACAAGGCAGGGACCTGTCTTCCTTGGGGTTTGGGTCCTATATAAAATAGCTAATAATGATGCTGATAATAAAAATGTGCAATTCTCATTGTTTACAGATTAAACATTTCAAGCAGTTGAGACGGCCTATTAATATAAGTGAAATCGATGCAATATGAACAACACACTTACCAAAGCCACTAAAATAGAAGCTGGCGAGTGTTCATCTACTCCTGAGGAAGCAGAGCTTGAACGCTCTGGGCAGAAACATTCCCTCTTTCTGTCAGGCACACAGTGTGGAAATGTTTATAGCGCAGCGGGTAAAAGCCCTTGAGGATCAGTTAATCAATTGGGAATCACCGTTGATCACATTGTTACACGTTTTAGCTCGACCAGCACAAATGGAAAATACCTAAAAGGTAAATGATTTGAAGTATTTCTGCACCAACTCAGTTTACACTAGTGCAGCTTCCGGGATTAAGGGATAACCCAATTCACAAGATGTTTTGCAATATTCAGCAATCGTCCATCCCAGAGCTGGTGTAAATGGTGTAACTGCATGTGTCAGGGGACTGGCGCTGATTTGCTTTCGGTCAGGATTTGACCCTGAATTTTTTTTTTCCTCAAAGAGAATATAGTTCTTGTGAAAGGTGCCAGACTGACAGACCTGGAGATGCCTGTGCTTTAACGAGCCAAATTTCCACACATACTATTGTGAATCAACACCACCAAGTGTGTACTGTACTGCACATGGGCGAGTGAACTTGTAATCTTTCTATTAACTGGATTTGAAACAATTTATTGTATTGTGTAACTTAAACAAAGCAGCCAGATGTCCCCACAGTTCCAGGGAATCTCCCACAGCCCCCGGTGTAGTCTGCAGCCACAACATACATCCTCCTAGGAACCCACAATGCAAACCACACATCCATCCATTCTCCTCCATACTCCATCAAGCCCCCCTCCGACCATGAACTCATTATGCAGCCCCTTCTCCAGCCCTTCTCCTCATCAATGCTATTCCTCCCCACAGGATCCCCTCCTTGCCCTGTCACCCATTTCCCCACTCCAGGCCCCAAGGACTTCATCCTTTCCTCCCAGCCCCTCGGTTCTGCCCTGCAGCCCCCCATCCTCCTTTGTCTCTGTGTTGTCATTTTCCCGCATGGTTCCATTCCGGCCACCAGTTCTCCTACCCCTGCCCTCTTCTACCTCCTCCCTGTCCTGACTCCAACTCCTCCCGCCACTGTATCTTTCCCCCAGATCCCCATGACCAGCTCCCCTCAACTTCTCATCAGCCCTGTCCCCCATATCACCTCCAATGAGGGCACAAGGGGGTCTTCCCCCACCCTGCCCCTCACACACCATCAGCCCCTCCATATTCCCCGCCCTGAGAGGACAATGGGGCCTGCCATTTGCCCTGCCCCTCACAGGCCATCGGCCCCTCCATTTCACCTCGGTATAGATGTTCGGGCTCAGGCTGCAGACTGATCTCTGGGACTCTGCAACCTCCCAGGGTCCTAGAGCCCAGGCTCCAGCCCAAGCCTGAACATCTAAACCACAATTAAATGGCTCCCTAGGCTAAGCCCTGCAAGTCAGAGTCAGTTGACATGGGCCAGCCAGGGGTATCTAACTGCAGTGTGGACAAACCATTAGCCCTGGTCTACACTACGAGTTTAGGTCGAATTTAGCAGCGTTAGATCGATTTAACCCTGCACCCGTCCACACGACGAAGCCATTTTGTCGACTTAAAGGGCTCTTAAAATCGATTTCTGTACTCCTCCCCGACGAGGGGATTAGTGCTGAAATCGACTGTGCTGGGTCGAATTTGGGGTAGTGTGGACGCAATTGAACGATATTGGCCTCCGGGAGCTATCCCAGAGTGCTCCACTGTGACCGCTCTGGCCAGCACTCTCAACTCAGATGCACTGGCCAAGTAGACAGGAAAAGCCCCACGAACTTTTGAATTTCATTTCCTGTTTGGCCAGCATGGCGAGCTGATCAGCTCAGGTGACCATGCAGAGCTCATCAGCACAGGTGAACATGGAGTCCCAGAATCGGAAAAGAGCTCCAGCATGGACCGAACGGGAGGTAATGGATCTGATCGATGTATGGGGAGACGAATCCGTGCTATCAGAACTCCGTTCCAAAAGATGAAATGCCCGAATATTTGAAAAAATCTCCAAGGGCATGAAGGACAGAGGCCATAACAGGGACCCGCAGCAGTGCCATGTGAAACTTAAGGAGCTCAGGCAAGCCTACCAAAGAACCAGAGAGGCAAATGGCCGCTCCGGGTCAGAGCCCCAGACATGCCGCTTCTATGATGAGCTGCATGACATTCTAGGAGGTGCCCCTACAACTACCCCACCCCTATGCGTGGACTCCGACAATGGATTCTCATGCAACAGGGATGCAGATTTTGGGGACGAGGAGGAGGTTGAAGATAGCGCACAGCAAGCAAGTGGAGAAACCATTTTCCCCAACAGCCAGGAACTGTTTATCACCCTGGAGCCAGTACCCTCCCACCCCACCCAAGGCGGGCTCCCAGACCTTGAAGTCAGAGAAGGGACCTCTGGTGAGTGTACCTTTGTAAATATAATACATGGTTTAAAAGCAAGCGTGTTTAATGATTAATTTGCCCTGAAGACTTGGGATGAATTGGCGGCCAGGACAGCTACTGGAAAAGTCTGTTAACGTATATGGGGATGGAACGGAAATCCTCCAGGGACATCTCCAGAAAGCTCTCCTGGATGTACTCCCAAAGCCTTTGCAAAAGGTTTCTGGGGAGGGCAGCCTTATTCCATCTTCCATGGTAGGACACTTTACCATGCCAGGCCAGTAGCATGGAATCATTGCATAACAAAGCATGGCAGCGTATGGTCCCGGTGTTTGCTGGCATTCAAGCAACATCTGTTCTTTATCTCTCTGTGTTATCCTCAGGAGAGTGATATCATTAATGGTCACCTGGTTGAAATAGGGGAATTATATTAAGGGGACATTCAGAGGTTGCTGTTCCTGCTGGGCTGTTTGCCTGTGGCTGAACAGAAATCATCCCCGCTGTTAGCCACAAGGTGTGGGGAGGGGTGAAGCGATCATCCCAGAGAATTGTGTGTGTGTGTGGGGGGGGGGGGGGTTAGTTGGGTTTGTGCTGCACATTAACCCAAAAACCGCAGCCCCTCCTTTTAAATGGCCAACCCAACAGGTGCTTGGTATGGGAAATGAGGGTGCTGCTGTTTGAAACCATTCCCACATGTTATGAAGGTTAAAGAAGCCAAAAGATTGTGGTTTACCATGTTTGCCTGCAAGCCGAATTCTGTTGCCCACCGGCCCTGCGTGTGTGATCTCTCACACCAAACCGGCAGGCCCTCAATATAAGAGGCAAAATGCGACCTTGTAAAGAAAGCACATGTGCTATGTAATGTTAACAGCTTGGTTCACCATGAAAGGGTCTACCCATTGTTCTCTAAAATGTGTCTTTTTAAATACTACTCTCCCTTTTTTTCCTCCCTCAGCTGCAAATGTTTCAACGCTCCCCGTATCATCTCAGTCCCAGAGGCTAGCGAAGATTAGTAGGCGAAAAAAACGCAGTCGTGACGAAATGTTCTCTGAACTCATGCAATCCTCCCACACTGAAAGAGCCCAGCAGAATGCCTGGAGGCAGACACTGTCAGAGTGCAGGAAAGCACAAAATGAATGCGAGGACAGGTGGCAGGAGCAAGAGGAGAGATGGCGGGATCAAGATGATCGGTGGCATCAGCGTGATGAGAGGAGGCAGGAAGCAAAGCTTAGGCTACTGGAGGATTAAACTGATATTCTCCGGTGTATTGTTGAGGTGCAAGAAAGGCAGCAGGAGCACAGACCACCGCTGCAGCCCCTGTGTAACCAACCACCCTCCTCCCCAAGTTCCATAGCCTCTTCACCCAGATGCCCAAGAATGCGGTCCAAGGGCGGAGTTATCTTACTCTACAATGGGGCCCCATATGTAGGAGAAGCACTCTTGGGCTCCCCAGTCCCGGGTAACCACAGTCCAGAAGGTCTCAGACTGACACCAGCTAGGACTGACCTCTGGTGAGGGGACCTCTGCCGCTAAGGCAGGGAGATGGGGTTGGGACAGTAAAGCCTGGAAGAGGAGGTCTCCACTATTGGCAGCTTCCAGGTCCAGGTAGAAGGTCAGCAGCTCTAAGGTCTGTTCTAGTGAGGAGGGATTAACCTCATTCACTTCACATTCCTGATCTGGATAGCGGGGGAAGCGGTGGATGTGGTATATCTTGACTTTAGTAAAGCTTTTGATACTGTCTCACATGACCTTTATCATAAACAAACTAGGGAAATACAACCTAGATGGAGCTACTATAAGGTGGGTGCAAACCTGGTTGGAAAACCATTCCCAGGGAGTAGTTATCAATGCTTCACAGTCATGCTGAAAGGGCATAATGAGTGGGGTCCCACAGGGATCAGTTCTGTCTCCAGTTCTGTTCAATATCTTCATCGATGATTTAGATAATGGCATAGAAGGAACACTTATAAAGTTTGAGGATGATATCAAGCTGGGAGGGGTAGCAAGTGCTTTGGAGGATAGGATTAAAATTCAAGTACTCCACTTAGGAAGGAACAATCAGGTGCACACATATAAAATGGGAAATGACTGCCTAGGAAGGAGTACTGTGGAAAGGGATCTGGGGGTCATAGTGGACCACAAGCTAAATATGAGTCAACAGTCTAACACTGTTGCAAAAAAAGCGAACATCATTCTGGGCTGTATTAGCAGGAGTGTTGTAAGCAAGACACGAGAAGTAATTCTTCCGCTCTACTCTGCGCTGAGAAGGCCTCGACTGGAGTATTGTGTCCAGTTCTGGGTGCCACATTTCAGGAACGATATGGACAAATTGGAGAAAGTCCAGAGAAGAGCAACAAAAATGACTAAATATTTAGAAAACATGACCTATGAGGGAAGATTGAAAAAACTAGGTATGTTTAGTCTGGAAAAGAGAAGACTAAGAGGGGACATGATAATAGTTTTCAAGTATGTAAAACATTGTTACAAGGAGGAGGAAGAAAAAATTATTTGTCTTAACCTCTAAGGATAGGACAAAAGGAATGGGCTTAAATTGCAGCAAGGGCAGTTTAGCTTGGACATTTGGAAAAACTTCCTAACTGTCGGGGTGGTTAAGCACTGGAATAAATTGCCTAGGGAGGTGGTGGAATCTCCATCCTTGGGGATTTTTAAGAGCAGGTTGGACAAACACCTGTCAGGGATGGTCTAGATAATACTTAGTCCTTGCATGAGTGCAGGAGACTGGACTAGATGACCTCTCGAGGTCCCTTCAAGTTCTATGATTCTATGAGAGATGGTGCCAGCATCCCCTCGATCAGAGCAATCAACAAATACTAGAAATTGTTCCTTTATTTTCAAACTTTCTGTGTCTCTCACACAGGCTGTCATTTCTTCTTGTTTAAACTGTGTGCTTCATCAACAAGAACAGTACAAAATCCATTCTCCTGAACTTTTTGAATGATTCTGCTTTTCACACTATCAGCAGCAATTCGTAAAATCTCATCCACTATCCAGTCTCTGTCCCCACAGGTCCCTGCTATAGTACTGGTACTTGTATCCTGATTGAGGGTTGGCAAATGTTTCAAACAAAAACAGAGAATGACAGTGTTGAAATAGCCCCAAAGGAGCCCAAAATGTATGTAGTACAAAAACAACAATACAATTATTATATTTATTTTTAATGGCATTCAAAGATGGTAGTCAATGTCCATATTTTGTGTTGAATCTAAAAGGCAACATTTGATCCTCTCTATCATCATCAGAAATAGAATGCCTCTGCTGCTGATCATACATCAGCAGAGACCAGTGCAATCATTTCTTTCATTGGTGCAAACTCTTCACAAAAGAATGTGTGTCGTTACATATACACCTAACACGAAGAATGTTTTCTAAAAGTTCCTCTTGAATCTTCTTATGCAGTTTTGGTTTTATCAAGTTCATCTGAGAAACAGTCTTTCAACTGCAGTGTTGCTAAAAGGTAGGGACAGCAACAAAAGAGCAAACGAGCCAGGTTCACTAAAGACTTTGGCCCCAGCGGCATCCATGTGTTTTAGAACTTCAACCCAAAACTGCTCAACTTGGTTGTCCTGAGTATGAGGCCAGTGAACCATAGGCAAAACTCTCCACCGCTGCTCCAACTGTCCAAGGTATACACAAACCAATGGCAAAAATGAGATATTAGCCAATCTAGGTCATGCTGGACTGAGTGTAGTAGAAGCACTTAGTAGTGCCAGTGATTCAACCGCTTGGATACTTCATGATAATCCCTGTTTCACCTGTTTCACCAACTCCAACATGAAATTTTGACACCTACTCCTGACATCTTTGACAATGGGAATGGTTACTGTGTGTTTTGAAAGGTCTACCTGAAAGCGACTCCAAAATTGACTGTGCAAAGCAGTAAGTAATGTGACTCAAAGGCAATATCACAGTTTAACACAGCTGTTTGGTTCTCAAAAACATACTGTTTCACAACTCTCACCAACAAGCTTTAGTAGAATGTTCTCAATTGCTGCAGCAACTTTCCTGTATTAGCACTTTCAAAGCAACTGAAATATTTGTTTTATCCTCCAGGCTTACTGAAGAATTGGAAGTAGAAAAATCAGGTAAATTTTGTACACCGGATCATTGTATATATAATAAAAAATTTCAGCTCTGTAGTTTCTTGCTTTGCCTTTGGCTATCTAAAAGTGTAGCTTCAGTTTGTCAAACTGATCAAGAACCCTCTTCAGACAGGGACTAATGGAAACACACCTTCTGTCAGAAAACTGCAGTATCTTCTGGTGGTCTGGAAGTCACAGAAAGGCTGAGAGACAAGGTGTGTGGGGTTGGGGTTTGATGGGTGACCCTGAAAAGGTCAGGGGATGGTCAGAGGGAGGGAACTCAGGAACTGAGAGCTGTGCTTGGTCATGGTGTGATAAGACATTAGATATGAGGAACTTCTCAGACTGTGAATATCCGCAATGCTGAGGTCAGCCTAACTGTGACAGAGCACTCTTGATTAATGAGGAGATGTCCTTTCCCCCACTTGTCACACAGGCTTTAACGTCAGTGGGCCCCGGCGATCACCTTCTGCAGGTATATTTGCCCACTTTCTCACGAAGCTCTTTGGTTTTGACCCCATAAATGATAGGGTTGAGCATGGGGGGGACAAGGAGATAGAAGTTAGCCAAGGTGACGTGTACTTGGGAAGCGATTCCCTGACCGAACCTCTGAGTCAGGTAGGAGAAAAGGCAGGGAGTATAAGACATCAGCATCACACAGATGTGGGCTGTGCAGGTGTTGAGGGCTTTCTGGTGGACTTCCTTGGAGGAGATTCTGAGGACAGCCCTGATAATCAGACCATAGGACAGGGCAATGAGTGTCAGGTCTAACACAATGACTACAAGTGCTGTCAACAAGCCGTACATCCTTGTGACTGTGGAGTCCCCACACGACATCTTAGCCACAGCTATGTGCTCACAATACATGTGGGGGATAATGCGGTTGGCACAGAATGGCAGTCTACTCAGGAGCAGGGGCAGGGGCAGCATGATGAGAACAGCTCTTACCAAACCCAAGAGCCCTAGCTTAGCTATTCGTGCGTTGGTGAGGATGGTGGTGTATCTCAGAGGGTTACATATGGCAACATAGCGATCGAAGGCCATTGTCACAAGAATGGCTGACTGTATAACAATAACCGTATGAAGGAAGAACATCTGGGTGAAGCAGCCACCCACTGTAATGTCTTTCAAATTGAACCAAAATATACACAGTGCCATCGGTATGACAGAGGTAGACATGCTGATGTCTGTGAGCGCCAGCATGCAGAGCAGCAGGTACATCGGCTTGTGCAGGGTCTGCTCTTTGCCTACAACAAACAGAACCATGACATTTCCCAACAGGCCAATAATGTAGAACATAGAGAAAGGGATGGAAATCCAGCCATGGGCAGATTCCAGGCCAGGGATGCCCATGAGGATGAATGTTGAAGGGTCAGAGGGGGTGATGTTGAAAGCTGCCATGAGGTGGTCGATGCGTCGATCAGGCTCACAAATGCTCAAGGTGCCTGTGAAGGGAGAGAAGCATAGCGAGGGGGTTACACTCTTTATAACAAATAATACGGTAAATATTTTATAGTTATTACCAATTTAGAAAGGGGTGGTGAGCAGTGAGATGGCAACATTTACAGATGTCACCAGATTATTTAGGTGATAGTCAAGTCCAGAGCAGTCTTCGGAGGGAGCTAACCAAGACAGGTGAATGGTGGCATAATGGCAGATGAACTTGGATGTCAATTCCATTGGATGGAAAAACTCGGCAAACACCTTAGGAGGTTCTAATTGAACTGTATGAATTCAGGACAGGACATGGTACAAATCTTTGTGAGCCTCTACTCACAGTGCAATCATAGAATCATAGAATCATAGAATATCAGGGTTGGAAGGGACCTCAGGAGGTCATCTAGTCCAACCCCCTGCTCAAAGCAGGACCTAATCCCAACTAAATCATCCCAGCCAGGGCTTTGTCAAGCCTGACCTTAAAAACCTCTAAGGAAGGAGATTCCACCACCTCCCTAGGTAACCCATTCCAG
Source organism: Platysternon megacephalum (assembly GCA_003942145.1). Lineage (NCBI taxonomy): Eukaryota > Metazoa > Chordata > Testudines > Platysternidae > Platysternon > Platysternon megacephalum. The sequence goes on along the minus strand of QXTE01000283.1, from coordinate 111,669 downwards.
TGCTTCACCACCCTCCTAGTGAAAAAGTTTTTCCTAATATCCAATCTAAACCTCCCCCACTGCAACTTGAGACCATTACTCCTTGTTCTGTCATCTGGTACCACTGTGAACAGTCTAGATCCATCCTCTTTGGAACCCCCTTTCAGGTAGTTGAAAGCAGCTATCAAATCCCCCCTCATTCTTCTCTTCTGCAGACTAAACAATCCCAGTTCCCTCAGCCTCTCCTCATAACTCATGTGCTCCAGCCCCCTAATCATTTTTGTTGCCCTCCGCTGGACTCTTTCCAATTTTTCCACATCCTTCTTGTAGTGTGGGGCCCAAAACTGGACACAGTACTCCAGGTGAGGCCTCACCAATGTCGAATAGAGGGGAACGATCACGTCCCTCGATCTGCTGGCAATGCCCCTACTTATACAGCCCAAAATGCCGTTAGCCTTCTTGGCAACAAGGGCACACTGTTGACTCATATCCAGCTTCTCGTCCACCGTAACCCCTAGGTCCTTTTCTGCAGAACTGCTGCCTAGCCACTCGGTCCCTAGTCTGTAACAGTGCATGGGATTCTTCCGTCCTAAGTGCAGGACTCTGCACTTGTCCTTGTTGAACCTCATCAGGTTTCTTTTGGCCCAATCCTCTAATTTGTCTAGGTCCCTCTGTATCCTATCCCTACCCTCCAGCGTATCTACCACTCCTCCCAGTTTAGTGTCATCTGCAAATTTGCTGAGAGTGCAGTCCACGCCATCCTCCAGATCATTAATGAAGATATTGAACAAAACCGGCCCCAGGACCGACCCTTGGGGCACTCCGCTTGAAACCGGCTGCCAACTAGACATGGAGCCGTTGATCACTACCCGTTGAGCCCGACGATCTAGCCAGCTTTCTATCCACCTTATAGTCCATTCATCCAGCCCATACTTCTTTAACTTGCCGGCAAGAATACTGTGGGAGACCGTATCAAAAGCTTTGCTAAAGTCAAGGAATAACACATCCACTGCTTTCCCCTCATCCACAGACCCAGTTATCTCCTCATAGAAGGCAATTAGGTTAGTCAGGCATGACTTGCCCTTGGTGAATCCATGCTGACTGTTCCTGATCACTTTCCTCTCCTCTAAGTGCTTCAGAATTGATTCCTTGAGGACCTGCTCCATGATTTTTCCAGGGACTGAGGTGAGGCTGACTGGCCTGTAGTTCCCCGGATCCTCCTTTTTCCCTTTTTTAAAGATGGGCACAACATTAACCTT